>OY740806.1:8997273-9189773 GCA_963514005.1 Raja brachyura
ACTCCACCAAAAGTCCAGAGCACTTACTCCAGTTAATCCTAGCAGAAGATGCAGCCGAGAATATCTCCTGGCAGTCACGCATCCTCCGCAGGTCACCAGGATCAGTGAACATAAGAAGTACGTCATCGGCATACGCCGATAGAATCACCTCAACCCGCGGGCCAGGTAGGGCCAGGCCTGTCAACCTCCTCCGAAGAAGACACAGGAACGGCTCCACACAGACCGAATACAACTGGCCCGACATAGGGCACCCCTGGCGGACCCCCCTCCCAAAATGAAAAGGAGATAGCACCGCGCCATTAACCTTTACAAGACACTCCGCCGCAGCGTACAAAAGCCGGACCCGGGCCACGAAGTGTGGTCCAAACCCAAACGCTTGCAACGTCCCAAATAGGTATTCATGCTCTACCCTATCAAAAGCCTTCTCCTGATCAAGAGACAGAAAAGCAGCTGACTCACCAGTACCCTGGACTAAATGAATCAGGTCCCTAACCAGGTGGATGTTATCCTGGATGGACCGGCCAGGGACTGTATAAGATTGATCAGGATGAATCACTTGATGCAGCACGGAGCCCAGGCGATTTGCCATTGCCCGTGCAAAAATTTTATATTCTGTGCAAAGGAGAGAGACTGGACGCCAGTTCTTCAACAAACGGAGTTCGCCCTTCTTAGGCAGCAAGACAACAACCGTCCTACGCCACGAGAGAGGCATCACTCCAGTCGCCAGGCTCTCCCCCAAAACCAACATATAGTCACCCCCTAGGACGTCCCAGAATGCTCTAACAAACTCCACCGTCAACCCATCCAGCCCGGGGGACTTACCCCTCCTGAGCTGATGCAAGGCGCAAGTCAACTCCTCCAAAGATAAGGGGCCATCAAGAAGATCAGCCTCCCCCCTATCTACGGCCGGTAGACCCTCCCACAGATCTTGCTGAGCCTCCACACTGAATCCTTCCACAGAGAACAGGGTCCCATAAAAGGACCTAACCAAGGCATTAATCCTCTCTGGATCAGTGACAGAGGAGCCGTCATCTGCAAGCAACTCCACGAGCTGTTTTCGAGCTCCCCGCCCCTTCTCCAAAGAGAAAAAGAAAGGCGACGCTCGGTCCAGCTCGTGCAGCATCTGGACCCGAGACCTCACATAAGCGCCTCGAGATCGCTCAAGCAGCAGACTCCTCAAAACCTCCTTCTTCCTCTGAAACTCTCCCCATTCGCTGGAGTCTTCACCAAACTGACCCAGGCGAGACTCAGCGTCCTGTATCTCCCTCTCCAGCTTCGCGACCGCTGAGTCCCGCCTCCCAGTCGACCCCCATGTATATTCCTTACAAAAGAGACGGATGTGAGCTTTACCCACATCCCACCACTGCCTAAGGGAAGAGAAGCACCTCTGCCTCTCTCTCCACTTCACCCAAAACCGAGTGAATGACTCCCGGAAACACCGATCCTCCAGCAGCCTGTTGTTAAAGTGCCAGTACGCGGACCCAGCCCGAGCGCACGCTGGATTGAAATCCACACGCACCAGACAATGGTCCGAGCACGGCACCAGCCGCATTGAGGCCGCTGAGACACGGGAAACAAACGCTCGGGAAATATAAAACCGATCAATGCGGGAACCACCGCCCTCAGACCTCCGCGAAAAAGCAGTGGAATCAGGGTGAAGGTCCCTCCAAACATCAACCAACTCAAAGGAGTCAATCAAGCCTCTCAGCTTCTTCGCTACAGCAGGCGCACACTGAGTACCAGAACGGTCCCGCACCTCAAGTGTGCAATTAAAGTCCCCACCAAGGAAGACACACTCTCCCCTATCAATAGTGCCCAACAGAGCATTCACCTCCCGAAGCAGGCCGGCCTGCATCGTGCCGGAGCTAGGGGCATACACGTTAATGAAATGCAACGGCATGCCATCCAGGCTCACGGCCAGATGGAGCAAACGTCCTGGCACCACTTCCTGCACTTTTAAAATGCTTGGCAGAAAATTTGGGGCCAACAAAAAAGCCACCCCACTCGAATTTGAGCTGAGATGGCTCATATAAACCCTCCCTTCCCACTCCAGTTGCCAGGTAGGTTCATCACTAGCAACGGTATGTGTCTCTTGCAGATAACAAACTGCAAATCTCCCCTCCCTTAGGGCTGATAAGAGCTGAAATCTTCGAAAACTCGCTCTACTCCCATTTAAATTTAATGTAGCTACTGTGAATGTGTAGACACATTAGATTGTGACCCTCACACTCCCTGTAGTCACAGGAGGTCCTTTTCTGAGGACCTTCAACAAACCCCAAAACTGCCCCAAATCCGAGTCAGAAAGACCACTATCCTTGTTACTAAGGATAGCCTCGAGACTCTCCCGCACTTCTGGCCAATCCTCCCATCTCCTTGTAATGGCCCACCATAATGTTTTGGGAGCACGACTTATTTTTAAGAACTCTCGCACCTCAACAATAAGCTTCGCCTCAGACACGGCCTTGGAGTCTGGGCTCTCAGCCAACCCGCTCGCACCTGAATCAACAACCTCAGAAAGAACAGAACTGTCTGACACAACACTCTCTGAGCCCCCCCCACTGGCCGCATCGCTATCCTCCTCCACAGCCATGACACGACCACCCGGATCAATGCTGGGGGTGGGTCCCAACACCCCTACCTGAGACTCGCAGCCCTCTGAATGGCTGGGCTCCTGCACGCTACCATCACCCTCCTCCTCTGGGCCTGGGGAAGCAACAACAAGAGGCATCCCCAGGGCCTGTGGAACACTGGCACCCTCGGAGTCTGAAAGAGGATCACGTCCCATAACAGCCCTGACCTCCACATCATCCAGAGTGCCTTCTCCACAGGCATCACCCAGAGAATCACCACCTGCCATTAACCTCACCCCAGACAACTCATCCGGTGAGGCATCCCGCCCCCCAGCACCTCCACTGGCACTGATATGGAGCACAGACTTGAACGACAACACCCCCGAAACTCCCCCCTCAGCCTGACTCTGCCCATCCCCCGTCACAGAGGGCACACTACCAGAGGAGCCAACCACGTCATCTACCGTGCTAGCACCCTCAGTAGGCCTCTGAAACGAGGGGGACCTCATCCGACCCAGAGGGTACACACCCAAGGGAGCTAACCACAGCATCCGCCGAGATAACTCCCTCAGAGGGCCCCTGAGATGAAGGGACAGACTCCCGCCCAGTGGACACAACTCCACCGGAATCAACTTCAGCACCCAGTCCGGTGACACCCGCTGTAGATCCATGAAGAGAAGGCCCAACCACCGACCCAGAAGACACCGGGTCAAGACCACTTTCAGCCACCTCAGTGGTGGAAAGCTCGGAGAAAGACATCCCCTTCGCTCTGGACCCACGCCCTTCCTCCTCTTCACCAGGCAAATGCCTCCTTTTAGTCCCACTCGCATGCGGAGGTGCGGTAACCTCCATAAGGGAAGGGTCATCCGCCTCCACATTACCCCCAACCACTTTGCCACCCACACGTTTAGACTTCTTTCCCCCCTTCCGAGCCACCACAACTCCCCCCTGGGCCCCAGCAGGTGCAGTCTGCACCACACTGGAGCCAAACTCACCCGATTGCACTTTCTTCGCTCGGGCAGCCCTATCCCTCTCCTTCTTCTTATTATGCTTCCCCTGCTTCTCCCAAAACCCCCCCTCAACACTCCCCTCCTCCTGCGCCCCACCTCCATCCACCGCCACAGGCGCAAGACGTAGGGGACGTGGGGGGCTTGGGCTCTCACTGCCCAGGGTCCCCAAAGCGGAACCTCTGGACCCAGAAGGCTTAGCACTGCCGCCCCGGGTCACCAAGGCAGAACTGGCAACCTCAGCCGGGTCAGCAGTACCACCCCGCGCCGCTGAGGTTTGACCAGCCACCCCAGATGGGCCAGCAGCGCTTTCCTGGGCCACTGCACTAGAACCTCTAGCAGTGCCCCCGCGAAAAAGACACTCCCTACGGAGATGTCCAAATTCGCCGCACGCATGACACCGTGCCTTTCCCCAACTCCAACGCACGGTTCTGGGTACCCCCTTATGCACCACCTCAAAACTCCCCTCGGCACCATCCCCCTCACCCACCTTCATGAACACCCTCCTCTTGAAACTGAAGACCCCTTTTTCCTCCGGGTCCCCCCCAGGATGCAAGAGCCTAAAGCACTTAGACCGCACCTCCCCGAACTTGGACAGGTGTGGAATAAGCACTGCATCCGAAAAATAAGTGGGGCAGCTCCGCAGGAGAACCGGTCTCACCCTGGATACCCACGGATCCACCTGTACGTGGACCCCCCCCACTGAGATCCCCTCCTCCAACGCTCGGGCCACACACTCCCGGGTCTTAAGTATCATCTCCACCTTTCCCCTTTCGAGCTCAGAAGAGACAATAGCCCCCCTCCCAAGAAGTTCATTCATGGCCTTCGTAATTACCCCCCTAGACATCATAGGCCCAGTTTGAACAGAAATACCAAAACTGTCCCCATCCAAGTCAACATGAGGCTCAAGCTCAGATGGCCTCGCACCCGCCACTGATGCCGTCGCTGCGTAGGTCCGGACCTTCGGCCGCGCCCCTTCCATCGCCATCCTCACAGAGGCACAAACCAGCTCCAAGCCCCTCAGCAGCACAGCTCCAAGTTAAGTCCCAGAGACAGTCACAGTCAAAGACAGGCAGCAGAAAACAGAAACCTCCAGCTGAAGCAGGAAAGTCCCCAGGTTCGTCCACAGCCAAGAGCAGCTTACGGGAAACTCGATCCCAGTCGCGCTGGACGCAAAAGTACCTTCTTCACATTAAGCCAGGCAGCCGCACTGACAAAATGACTTTAGGGCAGAGAAGCGGAGCCAAAAACGACAAAGACACCGCACAACTTCAGCCCACTGAGATCACAGGCACTCTTGGCAATCCGCCAACGCCAACCGCACCCTCGACAATGTGGAGAAACTCAGGAATCTTCACACAGATGGAGGCTCCCCAGACCAGAGAAAAGCTTCAACAGCCCAACAATAAGTTGAACTATGAAGCCCCCCTGGGTCTGTGCCCTCTCCAACGGCAAAATCCTGGAAAGGCTGCTCCAATCCTTCTCAACTGCAGAGCTGAGAAGAAAACACGACCTCTCTCTCTCTCTCTCTCTCTCTCTCTCTCTCTCTCTTTTTTTTTTTTTTTTTTTTTCATTTCAAAAACTTTATTCAACACAAATCATAAAATACAACACATC
Source organism: Raja brachyura (assembly GCA_963514005.1). The sequence continues at coordinate 9,002,468 of OY740806.1, forward strand.
AAAACACAATCAAAAATCACACTATAATGAACAGATCATTGTAGTACAGCAGTACATTCATTTATAATCGCCTCAACCCCACGCGGCGACCAGCGCTGACGGAAGGCCTCCAAAGTCCCCGTGAACACCGCGTGCTCCCTCTCCAGGGACACACGTGCACGGACGTAGGCCCGAAAGAGGGGCAGGCAGCCGACTCTCGCCAGACCGTCGACCGCCCGCTGCCTGGACCCACGAATGGCCATCTTGGCCAGGCCAAGGAGCAAACCGACAGGTAAGTCCCCCCCCCACACTCGGCTCTCCCCACTCCCCGCCTTGTGTCCAAACACCAGGATTGTGGGGCTAAAATGCAGCCAGAACTTGAGGAACAGCCCCTTCAGATATTGGTACAGGGGCAGTAACCTCACACACTCCATATACACATGGAATACGGTCTCCTCCTCTCCGCAGAAAGTACATGCGGCAGACGAGCCCGTGAACCGACTCAAAAGTTTATTACAAACCACCGCTCCATGCAGCACTCTCCACCCCAGGTCCCCAATATAAAGGGGTACAACTCCCTTATAGAAGGACCCCCACTGGGGCCCCCCGCCGCCTTCGGATGGTAACACCGTCCTCCATGGTGAGTCAGGACGGGAGACGAAGGCACGGTGGTTCAGAATGTGCAGGAGCATCCTGTACAGTGCGCGTCTCCTTGCATCACAAAATGGCATGCTGGTCATCTCAGAAAGGCAGCTCAGATTATGCGGAGCCGGAGGCCGAGAAATATCCCGAAGCCTAGGCCCGATGAGCAGATCTGACGGAGCAGGGGTAAGCTCTATCTGAACCACTCTAGGCTCGCGCCTCTCCTCGACAACCACCATGACAGGATGAGGACCAGCCACACCCGCAGCCACAACATCCCCCTCTCCTCGTGGAACAACACTCTGGCTGAACACCACCAAATTCCTCACTCTTAACATATCCCTATAGAAACCAGGCAAGCCCCTTAGAGCGGGTCGACTGACACCCGCCACCGGGAGCCGCGAGACCCCCCTTAGGCAACGACCCTGACGAAAAAAATACGTGGCCAGAGCGTGCCATCTGGGAGGGTTCTCTACATACATGTATCTCCGCAGAGTCCTGAGACGGAGAGCCGCCACCTGGGTGCGCACGCACACCAAGGACTGGCCGCCCTCCTCTAACGGAAGACTCAGGACCGCCGCGGAAATCCAATGCTTCCTATTTCCCCAAAAGAAATCCACCAGCTTCTTCTGTATAGCAGTTACAAATATAGAGGGCGGGACAAGAGTAGCCAGCCGGTACCATAACATAGAGGCCACCAGCTGGTTTATGACCAGCACCCTCCCCCGAAAGGAGAGAACTCCAAGCAGGCCTGACCAGCGCCCCAGCCGAGCAACCACCTTCGTCTCCAACTCTTGCCAGTTTGCCGGCCAAACATCCTCAGTGGGACTCAGGTACACCCCCAGATAGAGGAGGTGCGTGGTACTCCACGCATACAATGCCATCTCCTCCGGCAGGGAGTCTACCCGCCACTGACCCACCAAAAGTCCAGAGCACTTACTCCAGTTAATCCTAGCAGAAGATGCAGCCGAGAATATCTCCTGGCAGTCACGCATCCTCCGCAGGTCACCAGGATCAGTGAACATAAGAAGTACGTCATCGGCATACGCCGATAGAATCACCTCAACCCGCGGGCCAGGTAGGGCCAGGCCTGTCAACCTCCTCCGAAGAAGACACAGGAACGGCTCCACACAGACCGAATACAACTGGCCCGACATAGGGCACCCCTGGCGGACCCCCCTCCCAAAATGAAAAGGAGATAGCACCGCGCCATTAACCTTTACAAGACACTCCGCCGCAGCGTACAAAAGCCGGACCCGGGCCACGAAGTGTGGTCCAAACCCAAACGCTTGCAACGTCCCAAATAGGTATTCATGCTCTACCCTATCAAAAGCCTTCTCCTGATCAAGAGACAGAAAAGCAGCTGACTCACCAGTACCCTGGACTAAATGAATCAGGTCCCTAACCAGGTGGATGTTATCCTGGATGGACCGGCCAGGGACTGTATAAGATTGATCAGGATGAATCACTTGATGCAGCACGGAGCCCAGGCGATTTGCCATTGCCCGTGCAAAAATTTTATATTCTGTGCAAAGGAGAGAGACTGGACGCCAGTTCTTCAACAAACGGAGTTCGCCCTTCTTAGGCAGCAAGACAACAACCGTCCTACGCCACGAGAGAGGCATCACTCCAGTCGCCAGGCTCTCCCCCAAAACCAACATATAGTCACCCCCTAGGACGTCCCAGAATGCTCTAACAAACTCCACCGTCAACCCATCCAGCCCGGGGGACTTACCCCTCCTGAGCTGATGCAAGGCGCAAGTCAACTCCTCCAAAGATAAGGGGCCATCAAGAAGATCAGCCTCCCCCCTATCTACGGCCGGTAGACCCTCCCACAGATCTTGCTGAGCCTCCACACTGAATCCTTCCGCAGAGAACAGGGTCCCATAAAAGGACCTAACCAAGGCATTAATCCTCTCTGGATCAGTGACAGAGGAGCCGTCATCTGCAAGCAACTCCACGAGCTGTTTTCGAGCTCCCCGCCCCTTCTCCAAAGAGAAAAAGAAAGGCGACGCTCGGTCCAGCTCGTGCAGCATCTGGACCCGAGACCTCACATAAGCGCCTCGAGATCGCTCAAGCAGCAGACTCCTCAAAACCTCCTTCTTCCTCTGAAACTCTCCCCATTCGCTGGAGTCTTCACCAAACTGACCCAGGCGAGACTCAGCGTCCTGTATCTCCCTCTCCAGCTTCGCGACCGCTGAGTCCCGCCTCCCAGTCGACCCCCATGTATATTCCTTACAAAAGAGACGGATGTGAGCTTTACCCACATCCCACCACTGCCTAAGGGAAGAGAAGCACCTCTGCCTCTCTCTCCACTTCACCCAAAACCGAGTGAATGACTCCCGGAAACACCGATCCTCCAGCAGCCTGTTGTTAAAGTGCCAGTACGCGGACCCAGCCCGAGCGCACGCTGGATTGAAATCCACACGCACCAGACAATGGTCCGAGCACGGCACCAGCCGCATTGAGGCCGCTGAGACACGGGAAACAAACGCTCGGGAAATATAAAACCGATCAATGCGGGAACCACCGCCCTCAGACCTCCGCGAAAAAGCAGTGGAATCAGGGTGAAGGTCCCTCCAAACATCAACCAACTCAAAGGAGTCAATCAAGCCTCTCAGCTTCTTCGCTACAGCAGGCGCACACTGAGTACCAGAACGGTCCCGCACCTCAAGTGTGCAATTAAAGTCCCCACCAAGGAAGACACACTCTCCCCTATCAATAGTGCCCAACAGAGCATTCACCTCCCGAAGCAGGCCGGCCTGCATCGTGCCGGAGCTAGGGGCATACACGTTAATGAAATGCAACGGCATGCCATCCAGGCTCACGGCCAGATGGAGCAAACGTCCTGGCACCACTTCCTGCACTTTTAAAATGCTTGGCAGAAAATTTGGGGCCAACAAAAAAGCCACCCCACTCGAATTTGAGCTGAGATGGCTCATATAAACCCTCCCTTCCCACTCCAGTTGCCAGGTAGGTTCATCACTAGCAACGGTATGTGTCTCTTGCAGATAACAAACTGCAAATCTCCCCTCCCTTAGGGCTGATAAGAGCTGAAATCTTCGAAAACTCGCTCTACTCCCATTTAAATTTAATGTAGCTACTGTGAATGTGTAGACACATTAGATTGTGACCCTCACACTCCCTGTAGTCACAGGAGGTCCTTTTCTGAGGACCTTCAACAAACCCCAAAACTGCCCCAAATCCGAGTCAGAAAGACCACTATCCTTGTTACTAAGGATAGCCTCGAGACTCTCCCGCACATCTGGCCAATCCTCCCATCTCCTTGTAATGGCCCACCATAATGTTTTGGGAGCACGACTTATTTTTAAGAACTCTCGCACCTCAACAATAAGCTTCGCCTCAGACACGGCCTTGGAGTCTGGGCTCTCAGCCAACCCGCTCGCACCTGAATCAACAACCTCAGAAAGACCAGAACTGTCTGACACATCACACTCTGAGCCCCCCCCACTGGCCGCATCGCTATCCTCCTCCACAGCCATGACACGACCACCCGGATCAATGCTGGGGGTGGGTCCCAGCACCCCTACCTGAGACTCGCAGCCCTCTGAATGGCTGGGCTCCTGCCCGCTACCATCACCCTCCTCCTCTGGGCCTGGGGAAGCAACAACAAGAGGCATCCCCTGGGCCTGTGGAACACTGGCACCCTCGGAGTCTGAAAGAGGATCACGTCCCATAACAGCCCTGACCTCCACATCATCCAGAGTGCCCTCTCCACAGGCATCACCCAGAGAATCACCACCTGCCATTAACCTCACCCCAGACAACTCATCCGGTGAGGCATCCCGCCCCCCAGCACCTCCACTGGCACTGATATGGAGCACAGACTTGAACGACAACACCCCCGAAACTCCCCCCTCAGCCTGACTCTGCCCATCCCCCGTCACAGAGGGCACACTACCAGAGGAGCCAACCACGTCATCTACCGTGCTAGCACCCTCAGTAGGCCTCTGAAACGAGGGGACCTCATCCGACCCAGAGGGTACACACCCAAGGGAGCTAACCACAGCATCCGCCGAGATAACTCCCTCAGAAGGCCCCTGAGATGAAGGGACAGACTCCCGCCCAGTGGACACAACTCCACCGGAATCAACTTCAGCACCCAGTCCGGTGACACCCGCTGTAGATCCATGAAGAGAAGGCCCAACCACCGACCCAGAAGACACCGGGTCAAGACCACTTTCAGCCACCTCAGTGGTGGAAAGCTCGGAGAAAGACATCCCCTTCGCTCTGGACCCACGCCCTTCCTCCTCTTCACCAGGCAAATGCCTCCTTTTAGTCCCACTCGCATGCGGAGGTGCGGTAACCTCCATAAGGGAAGGGTCATCCGCCTCCACATTACCCCCAACCACTTTGCCACCCACACGTTTAGACTTCTTTCCCCCCTTCCGAGCCACCACAACTCCCCCCTGGGCCCCAGCAGGTGCAGTCTGCACCACACTGGAGCCAAACTCACCCGATTGCACTTTCTTCGCTTGGGCAGCCCTATCCCTCTCCTTCTTCTTATTATGCTTCCCCTGCTTCTCCCAAAACCCCCCCTCAACACTCCCCTCCTCCTGCGCCCCACCTCCATCCACCGCCACAGGCGCAAGACGTAGGGGACGTGGGGGGCTTGGGCTCTCACTGCCCAGGGTCCCCAAAGCAGAACCTCTGGACCCAGAAGGCTTAGCACTGCCGCCCCGGGTCACCAAGGCAGAACTGGCAACCTCAGCCGGGTCAGCAGTACCACCCCGCGCCGCTGAGGTTTGACCAGCCACCCCAGATGGGCCAGCAGCGCTTTCCTGGGCCACTGCACTAGAACCTCTAGCAGTGCCCCCGCGAAAAAGACACTCCCTACGGAGATGTCCAAATTCGCCGCACGCATGACACCGTGCCTTTCCCCAACTCCAACGCACGGTTCTGGGTACCCCCTTATGCACCACCTCAAAACTCCCCTCGGCACCATCCCCCTCACCCACCTTCATGAACACCCTCCTCTTGAAACTGAAGACCCCTTTTTCCTCCGGGTCCCCCCCAGGATGCAAGAGCCTAAAGCACTTAGACCGCACCTCCCCGAACTTGGACAGGTGTGGAATAAGCACTGCATCCGAAAAATAAGTGGGGCAGCTCCGCAGGAGAACCGGTCTCACCCTGGATACCCACGGATCCACCTGTACGTGGACCCCCCCCACTGAGATCCCCTCCTCCAACGCTCGGGCCACACACTCCCGGGTCTTAAGTATCATCTCCACCTTTCCCCTTTCGAGCTCAGAAGAGACAATAGCCCCCCTCCCAAGAAGTTCATTCATGGCCTTCGTAATTACCCCCCTAGACATCATAGGCCCAGTTTGAACAGAAATACCAAAACTGTCCCCATCCAAGTCAACATGAGGCTCAAGCTCAGATGGCCTCGCACCCGCCACTGATGCCGTCGCTGCGTAGGTCCGGACCTTCGGCCGCGCCCCTTCCATCGCCATCCTCACAGAGGCACAAACCAGCTCCAAGCCCCTCAGCAGCACAGCTCCAAGTTAAGTCCCAGAGACAGTCACAGTCAAAGACAGGCAGCAGAAAACAGAAACCTCCAGCTGAAGCAGGAAAGTCCCCAGGTTCGTCCACAGCCAAGAGCAGCTTACGGGAAACTCGATCCCAGTCGCGCTGGACGCAAAAGTACCTTCTTCACATTAAGCCAGGCAGCCGCACTGACAAAATGACTTTAGGGCAGAGAAGCGGAGCCAAAAACGACAAAGACACCGCACAACTTCAGCCCACTGAGATCACAGGCACTCTTGGCAATCCGCCAACGCCAACCGCACCCTCGACAATGTGGAGAAACTCAGGAATCTTCACACAGATGGAGGCTCCCCAGACCAGAGAAAAGCTTCAACAGCCCAACAATAAGTTGAACTATGAAGCCCCCCTGGGTCTGTGCCCTCTCCAACGGCAAAATCCTGGAAAGGCTGCTCCAATCCTTCTCAACTGCAGAGCTGAGAAGAAAACACGACCTCTCTCTCTCTCTCTCTCTCTCTCTCTCTCTCTCTCTCTCTCTCTCTCTCTCTCTCTCTCTCTCTCTCTCTCTCTCTCTCTCTCTCTCTCTCTCTCTCTCTCTCTCTCTCTCTCTCTCTCTCTCTTGTTCCCTCCCTCCCTCCACCTCTCCCTCCCACCGTATCTCTCTCCCTCCCTCTCTCCCCCATTATCATCTTCCCTGAGTTTCCCAAATGTCACATTTCACGGAGCCTTTGCTCGCTGTGAGTGGATGGAGGGAGGCTGGAGTTATGGTTGATGGCAGGATCTGTGGAGCACTAACTATCGCTGACTGTACAACCACCTGTACACTGCCGCTACCAGGTTAATCTTGCTGCTCTACCTGTCGGTATCGCTTTACATAATGCATGGGGTGTGTAAGGTGATTTTGCTGCAGCTGCTGGGTGACGTTTTACGGTGTAAGTGATGTTGGCCGGTGTTGTATGGCTTTTGTCGCGCTGTATGGTGTTAGTAATGTTAGTCGTGTTGGGTGCTTTCAGTACTGTAGGGTGGTATTAATTTCTCGGCCCATCAAGTTTACTCCGCATTTCAATCATGGCTGACCCATTCCTCTCTCAACCCTATTCCCCTGCCTCTCCCCATAACCCCTGACACCTGTACCAATCAAGAATCTATCTATCTCTGCCTTAAAAATATCCATTGCTGTCTCCACAGCTTTCTGTGGCAAAGAATTCTACAAATTAGTAACAGTATTGAGGTGTGATGTTAGTTGTGTTGAATGGACTTTGTGTTTGGAGCTTGAAGGTTTGGATAACATTGGCAGATATCAGGAGTGTTGTGTAATGCTTGAGGTTCTGAATAGTGTTGAGGGGTCTGGATGGACTTGTGGAGTTGGTGTTGGCTGGTGCGATTGGCAGCACTATAGATATTGGATTGTACTGGTAGTCCTGGATAGTGTTGGGATGTCTTGCGATCTTTCAGTTCAGTTTAGTTTATTGTCACGTGTGAAACGTTTCAGTTGCTTGTCACCCAGTCAGCAGAAAGACAGAACATGGTTACAATAGATCCATTTACAGTGAGAAATAGAGATGTAAGATCATGGGGCGATTATAATATGTTTGTAGATCCGCTTCTGTGGCTAGCACACAAATAGTCGCCTGGGCTGGGAGCCATCTTGGAAGTATCTTTGCATGTAATATCGTAGTGAATGTTGGGTATGGACTGCTGATGGTTGGGTATGGACTGCTGATGGTTGGGTATGGACTGCTGATGGTTGGGTATGGACTGCTGATGGTTGGGTGTGGACTGCTGATGGTTGGGTGTGGACTGCTGATGATTGGGTGTGGACTGCTGATGGTTGGGTGTGGACTGCTGATGGTTGGGAGTGGACTGCTGATGGTTGGGAGTGGACTGCTGATGGTTGGGTGTGGACTGCTGATGGTTGGGTGTGGACTGCTGATGGTTGGGTGTGGACTGCTGATGGTTGGGTGTGGACTGCTGATGGTTGGGAGTGGACTGCTGATGGTTGGGAGTGGACTGCTGATGGTTGGGAGTGGACTGCTGATGGTTGGAGTGGACTGCTGATGGTTGGGAGTGGACTGCTGATGGTTGGGAGTGGACGGCTGATGGTTGGGAGTGGACGGCTGATGGTTGGGTGTGGACGGCTGATGGTTGGGTGTGGACGGCTGATGGTTGGGTGTGGACGGCTGATGGTTGGGTGTGGACGGCTGATGGTTGGGTGTGGACGGCTGATGGTTGGGTGTGGACGGCTGATGGTTGGGTGTGGACGGCTGATGGTTGGGAGTGGACGGCTGATGGTTGGGTGTGGACGGCTGATGGTTGGGTGTGGACGGCTGATGGTTGGGTGTGGACGGCTGATGGTTGGGTGTGGACGGCTGATGGTTGGGTGTGGACTGCTGATGGTTGGGTGTGGACTGCTGATGGTTGGGTGTGGACGGCTGATGGTTGGGAGTGGACGGCTGATGGTTGGGAGTGGACGGCTGATGGTTGGGAGTGGACGGCTGATGGTTGGGAGTGGACGGCTGATGGTTGGGAGTGGACGGCTGATGGTTGGGAGTGGACGGCTGATGGTTGGGAGTGGACGGCTGATGGTTGGGAGTGGACTGCTGATGGTTGGGAGTGGACTGCTGATGGTTGGCTGTGGACTGCTGATGGTTGGCTGTGGACTGCTGATGGTTGGCTGTGGACTGCTGATGGTTGGCTGTGGACTGCTGATGGTTGGCTGTGGACTGCTGATGGTTGGCTGTGGACTGCTGATGGTTGGCTGTGGACTGCTGATGGTTGGCTGTGGACTGCTGATGGGGACGTTAGGTCCTGTTGTGGGTGTGGGATAGTTTTGGATGATCGAGTGTTGGGTAATGTTGAACTGGAAGTTTTGGAGGAAGAGCTTGCTTAGTGTTCAGGTGTCGATTCCCTCTTACTGCTACTTTATTTGTGCATTTGTCTTAGATTTAGTTTTGGAGATACAGCATGGAAACAGGCCCTTCGGCCCACTGGGTCCACGCCAACCAATCATCACCCGTTCACACTAATTTTCCCACCACAAACGAGGGGCAATTTGGAGGCCAATTAACCTGCAAACCCCCGCGTTTCAGGGATGTGGGAGGACACTGGAGCACCCGGAGAAAACCCACGTGGTCACAGGGACAACGTGCAAACTCCACACAGACAGCACCTGAGGTCAGGATTGAACCCGGGTCTCTAGTGCTGTGAAGCTGCGGCTCAACCAGCTGCACCACCCTGCTATTTGGTTGGAACTAAAATCAGAGAAGGCTCAGAACAGAACTCAACTCCGAACAAATATAAACTATTTATTAATAATTCCTAGCAGTTACGTAGAGTCATTGAGTGATACAGTGTGGAAACAAGCCCTACTTGCCCACACCGGCCAACTTGTCCCAGCTACACTAGTCCCACCTGCCAGCGTTTGGTCCATATCCCTCCACACCAGTCCTATCCATGTATCTGTCTAACTGTTTCTTAAACGCTGGGATAGTTCTTGCCTCAACTACCTCTTCTGGCAGCTTGTTCCATACACCCACCACCCTTTGTGTTAAAAAGTTACCCCTCAGAGTTTACCCACTCTGGAATTTAGAAGGATGAGAGGGGATCTTATTGAAACATATAAGCTTATTAAGGGTTTGGACACGCTAGAGGCAGGAAACATATTCCCGATGTTGAGGGAGTCCAGAACCAGGGGCCACAGTTTAAGAATAAGGGGTAAGGCATTTAGATTGAAGATGAGGAAACACTTTTTCACACAGAGAGTTGTGAGTCTGTGAAATTCTCTGCCTTAGAGGGTGGTGGAGGCCGGTACTCTGGATACTTTCAAGAGAGAGTTAGATAGGGCTCTTAAATATAGTGGAGTCAGGGGATACGGGGAGAAGGCAGGAACGGGGTACTGATCGGGGTACGGGATCAGCCATGATCACATTGAAGGGCCGAATGGCCTAATCCTGCACCTATTGTCTATTGTCTATTCGATCCTGACGAGCTGCCAGAGTGGATAGTTCAGGCAGGGACTATCGCAACATTTAAGTAACATTCAGATAGGTGCATGGATTGGACAGATTTAGAGGGATATGGACCAAAAGCAGGCAGGTAGGACTACTTTAGATGGGACATGTTGGTGGGCATGGGCAGGATGGGCTGAAGGACCAGTTTTCACACAGTATGACTATGCCTCTATGATCACCCCCCCCTGCAAAATGATTGCCCTTTTTTGTCTCAAAATTTAGTTTAGTTTAGTTTGTAGATACAGGGTGGAAACAGACCCTTTTAGCCCACCGAGTCTGCGCCGTCCAGATATATAGTGTGGAAACGTAATCACTTAATCTGCACCGACCAGGGATCCCCATACACTAACACAATCCTACACACACTAGGGACAATTTTACATTCTCGCTTCCTACCCCCATCTACACCTAAATAATGCTGTTCTGTCCATCTTTGTCAAACAGGCTTCCAAAAATATAAGCCTTTATCAGATATGTTGATATGTGCAATATTTTATTTTGTTGGTTAGGCTCCTTGCATTAAAATGAAAGGAATCCAGGCATGCACCCCTCCCTCTGACCTTCTGATGAGGATCTGGATCTGTTTGTTGAGCTTCCAAAGTGTTTATTTTGCCACATTCGTTGTATGTAAACCAGAAACATGATATTCCAAGAAGGCTGCAGCTTGACATCACATTAGACCCAACAACAGCCACACAACCACTTTAACACCGTCGTGGGACATCTTGGCCGGTGTGGACAAGTTGGTCCAAGTTGGTCATAGCTGTTCCCACGCTATGAGACTCCAAGGCGCTGGGTGAGTTGGCAGATGCAGTTTAATTTGGATAAATGTGAGGTTTGGTCGCAAAAAACAGGAAGCAGTTTGGTAGCATATACAGGAAGGCAGATTATTATCTAAATGGGAAAAGGGGAAGTACAACGGGATCTGGGCGTCCTTGTTCATCAGTCAATGAAAGTGAGCATGCAGGTACAGCAGGCAGTCTTCTTCGTGTGTATGGCGTGCACAGCCTAAAGTTGTAGGTCTATTTGATCTTATTTGATTGTGCACGCCAGGTTGATTGCATTTGTCGAAACAGGGAGGCCCTCGTGCTGGCTTTCATAACAAGAGGAGTTGAGTATAAGGGCAAACGGGTCCTTCTGCAATTGTACAGGGCCCTGGTGAGACCACACCTGGAGTATTGTGTACAGTTTTGGTCCCCTGATTTGAGGAAGAACATTCTTGCTATTGAGGGAGTGCAGCGTAGGTTCACAAGGTTAATTACCGGGATGGCGGGACTGTCATATGCTGAGAGAATGGAGCGACTGGGCTTGTACACACTGGAATTTAGAAGGATGAGAGGGGAACTTATTGAAACATATAAGATTATTAAGGGTTTGGACACGCTAGAGGCAGGAAACATGTTCCCGATGTTGGGGGATTCCAGAACCAGGGGCCACACAGTTTAAGAATAAGGAGTAAGCCATTTAGAACGGAGATGAGGAAACACATTTTCCCACAGAGAGCGGCGAGTCTGTGGAATTCTCTGCCTCAGAGGGCGGTTGGGGCCGGTTCTGTGGATACTTTCAAGAAAGAGCTAGATAGGGCTCTTAAAGATAGCGGAGTTAGGGTATATGGGGAGAAGGCAGGAACGGGGTACTGATTGTGGATGATCAGCCATGATCACATTGAGTGGCGGTGCCTGTTACCGCGCTGTTTCTCTAAACTAAACAAAAAAAAATTAATGCCAAAGTATTGCTTTAGTTGAATTAAATGCTTGCCTATGATATCTTTAAAACCCTAGATACATAGACATAGATACATAGACAATAGGTGAAGGAGTAGGCCATTCGGCCTTTCGAGCCAGCACCGCCATTCAATGTGATCATGGTTGATCATCCACAATCAGTACCCCGCTCTTGTCTTCTCCCTAATGTCCCTTGAGCCTTAAGAGCTCTATCCTACTATCTTTTAAATGCATCCAGTGAATCGGCCTCCACTGCCATCTGAGGCAGAGAATTCCACAAATTCACAATTCTCTGTGTGGAAAGGTTTTTCCTCGTCTTCATTCTAAATGGCCTACTCCTTATTCTTAAACTGTGGCCCCTGGTTCTGGACTCGCCCAACATCGGGAACATGTTTTCTGCCTCTAGCGTATCAAAGCCAATCTTATTTATTAGTTATATTAATATATATATTAGCAGTTGAAACTTTAAGTTTTAAACTTGATTTCTGGTTCACATAATTGAATGGCATCTGGAAAAAACTGTTCTTCTTCTGTTTAAGGATAAATCTACTGGAGGCAATACCTGCGAATTCTGACCATGTTCGGCTGGCCAGCAAAGTTGATGTTCAGAGCAAGTAGGTATATTTTTCTGGTTGTGATCTGCAAACTCGCATTGCGGTTTTCACGTTAATAACGTCACACACAGGGACAGTAATCTATCAGTCGTCATGGAGTCGTCGGTGAATTTGTATGTTTGGTTGGTCTTAGATGAACAATGAGATTAAGCAACGGAAAAATCTACATTCAATGTCCTTTTGTGACATTGACAATGAACAAAGAACTTCACTGCCACGCGGTCAACACTATGTTGCAGCTAATATTCTGCAGCTCAGCTGTCCAATGCAAAATTTTAGATCGGGAAAAAATGTTAGTGCAGCCTGCCAAAACACAACATTAACAAAAGGACAAGGTACATTTGAATTAAAAAAAAATACATTCAATGTCCTTTGTGACCTTGACAAAGAATGAAGAACTTCACTGCCAGGCAGTCAAAATAACCCCTGACACCCATATTAATCACGAATCTATCTACCACTGCCTTAAAAATATCCACGGAGTTGGCCTTTTGTGTCAATGCATTGCACAGATTCACCACCCTCTGACTAAAGAAATTGTTCCCCATCTCCTTTAAGGAGTCTGAATGTCATGTTTGATTAGGTGTGTACATAATGCTCCATGTACATGAAGAACATAGTTGCATGTTCTTCCTCCCCCGAGTGTCCCTCCCCAGTCATTACTGCTGCCAGTCCGGCCCTCAAGCACACATTCTTTTCCCACCCTAAATAGGAAGGAAATGGACCTGTTCTTACCATATAGGATTGCCTTCACAAATGGAAACATAGTGCTGGAGTGACTCAGCAGGCCAGGCAGCATCTCTGGGGAGTGTAGATTTAGTGTAGCTTAAGGGCCTGTCCCACTTGGGCAAATGCGGAGCATCAGTGACTGACGCCCGTAAAACACGCTGACGTATGCTGTCATGCGGGTGTTGCCCGGTTAGGGTTGAGGATGTCAAATATTCTTCCTTCAATGCATGGATTTTAAACATTAATATATTTAAATTAATACAATGAAATCAATTGTGCAAATTAAAAGATGTCTGAGTCGTTCCGTTTTATTTATAGATGTATTGGTCCGTTTCCAGATCCAATCACTGTACCCCCTCCCCTCACACCCCCTTCTCCCCCTCTCCCTCTCTCCCTCCCTTCTCCCATTCTCCAAACCCCCCCTCCTCACTTTCCCCGAGGCCCCCCCCCCCACAATTTGTGGACCCAGCCAGTGACCAGCGACCCCCCGCACACTATCCCACACACGCTACGGACAATTTATACAAACCTGTGCGCCTTTGGAGTGCGGAGGAAACCCAAACCCTAATCCTAGCCCTAACCCTAACGGTAACCCCAGCCCTGAACCTAGCCCTAACTGTAACCCTAACCCTAACTCTAGGTTGATAGGCTTGGTATAAGTATAAATGATCCGTAGCGTGTGTGGATGGTGTGCGGGGGATCGCTGGTCAGTGCGGACTCGGTGGGCCGAAGGGCACTGTATCTCTGAACTAAATGTGACACGGGGGCCCCAGGGGTTGGACTCGAAACCCCAATGTTCTGCCTGCTCCTCATGGGAAGTAAACTGTTGGCCACGAGTTGCCCCAGAGGCAGATCGCTCTTCCAATGCTCTCTCCAAACCCTCAGAGGCAGCGGCTTTTCAACTGGGTAGAGGCAATGTTGCCAATGTACCTAAGTGGCACAGGACCTTTAGAGATGCAGCGTGGAAACAGGCAGTTTTCCCACCGAGTCCATGCCGACCAGCGATCACCATGCACTAGCTCTATCCTACGCACTAGGGACAATTTACAGAAGCCAATTAACATGCAAACCTGCAGATGTTTGGCGTGTAGGAGGAAACCAGAGCACCTGGAGAAAACCCATGTGGTCCCCGGGACAAAATAGAAACTCTGCCCAGTCAGCCCCCATGGTCAGGATTTAACCCGGATACCTCGCACTGTAAGGCAGCAACTCTACCAGTGTGCCACATGGATGGGTAACGTTTCGGTTCGGGATCCATCAGACGGCTTCACCGCCGGTTGTAGACCCACGTTTTCCCTGCCTCTACATATTTTCACAGCCCTCCACAGATGCTGGTTGACCCGCTGAGTTGCTCCAGCACTTTATGCATTGGCCAATATTGGCAAGTGAATACATTCAAGGAAAACAAACACAAACTTGGTTTCGTTTAACGGTTCCAAGGCAGTCGTGTTTTGGAGATTAATCCTGGATGTCTGGATGAATGAGAACAATCCGTCAAACTGACATCCTTATTTAGCTGTGTCAACAAGAGCAGATTGAGTGACTCTCATTTAAAAAATGCGCACACTGAAAGATCTTGAAAGCTATCTTGCATTATGAACAAAGATCCAACAGAGACAACAGGGAATAGTGTGGTATTTATGAACGAACAATGATAAAAAGCACAAAAAGGAAGCAAATAAAGTTACTGATTCACTAAAGATAACACACAAAAGCATTGCTAAATGAACAGAAGAATCATTTATCATTATTTGCGTGTAAAGTGATGACATTTACTTATGGAGCAAACTTGACCTATTCAAATCACTAATCCCTCAATAATTGACTTAATCTCTCAGTAATTTATGTAAAACCCTTTAACGTGATTCACCAAGCCGGCAAAGGGCGATTGCCAAAGTTCCGCTTGAAAAATTAATATCAAGTCAACGCTATGAGCCTTCAGATGATCTTGGTCAATATTAAGGAGCTGGGTGTTTTGTACGAAAGGGGACAGAAAAATAAAGCTAAAGTGGCGTTGAAACGGAGTCAGATATCCCAGAAAAGGCCTCCAGCTTTCAGTTGACAGCAGAAACTTAGATTCATCGACTTGGGCTTTAAGACCATGTTTGCAAAGAATATTTCAAAAATGGGATGGGTGCAGAAAATGCACTGGACTGTCTGAATCAGCGATAGAACAAATGCAGATGAACTTTAATTGAAGCCAAAAATCCGGTGGATTCTGGACAAGCAAAATAATTAAAAAAAATAAAATACTGGAAGTTCTCAGGAGGTCAGGCAGCATTTACAAGGAATGAATCAGAAATGACATTTTATGTCATAGATGCAATGATCTTTCATCAGGAATGATGTAGTAAAAGCATATTGTTCCTTAATAAATATCACACAATTCTCTATTTTTCTCTGAGATCTCTGATAATGATAATAATTCAATGCTTTCAGCCCTCACCTTAAACCTATGTCTGGTTCTCAATTGCAAAGATCTTTACTGCATCCATTTTGATGATGGTTATTTATTTTACTTCCATTGACACAGTTTAGTAAGAATGTCAGTCTTCCAGGATTGCTGCCAAAGCATCAGACATGTCGGATTAATCTTCAGCCTGTAGCCATAGAGGCAGTAAACAAAACTATCTGACTTTAGTTTAGTTCAGGTCAGAGATCCAGCACGGAAACAGGCCCATCAGCCCACTGAGTCTGCACCGACCAGCGATCCCAGCACACTACCCTACACACACTACGGACAATTTGACATTTATACCAAACCAATTAACATACAAACCTGTACGTCTTTGGAGCGTCGGAGGAAACCAAAGATCTCGGAGAAAACCCACGCAGGTCACGGGGATAAATTACAAACACCATACAGACAGCACCCGTAGTCAGGATCGAACCCGCCTCTCTGATACTATAATGCCCCTGCCCCACTTAGGAAACCTGAACGGAAACATCTGGTGACTTTGCGCCCCATCCAAGGTTTCCATGTGGTTCCCGGAGGTTCTCGAAGGTTTTTGTCAGTCTCCCAAATGGTCGAAAGTGGTTTCCGTTTGAAAAATCGTTCATTTTTTAGTCGAAGCCGGTTGTGATGCTAGTTGAATGTGGTTGCCGGAGGACAAAAACCTCCGGGAACTGCACGGAAACCTTGGGTGGGACGCAAAGTCTGCAGAGGTTTCCGTTCAGGTTTCCTAAGTGGGACAGGGGCATTAGGCAGTGGCTCTACTGCTGCGCCAACGTGCCACCCTTGTTGACATTTCCAGCATTTTCTTTTTGAAATGTAGATGAAATTCAAATTGAAAAGCTTCCAAGTTTCCTTGTTTGGAGTAGGTGAACATTTTACAGATTTTACATATTACTGCTGGATTATAATGTGGACAACGATAGCAGGATAGTAGTTAATAAGAGGGAACGTGCAGAAAGCTGCGATTATCATTTGAGGGCTGAACAGTGATTCAGCTGGTAGATTTATTTAGGGTGGTGCAGCAGTGTAGTTGCTGCCGGAGTTCCAGGTTCGATCCTGACTTTGGGTGCTGTCTGTGTGATGTTTACATGTTTACCCCGCGTGGCTTTTCTTTGAGTGCTCTGGTATACCACAGATGAGTAGATGTGTAGGTCTTCTTCTTTCGTGTCCATGTTTCAAATGTTCACATCGCTGACAAGGAAAGGACGCAAGCTTCTGGCAACAATCAGTGGGAGCCACCACTTGTTGCAGTTGATGATGGTGGTGGCAGAATTAGCTCGGGATACTTCCAGTTTCCAGCCCCGCGACATGGACGCTTCTGCTGTGGGGATGATGTGTGGGATAATTGGCCTCTGTTGGCCAATTATCTAAATTGCCCTCCCAGCAAAATGAAGTTTCGGAAGATATTGCCGTTTTCCCAAGTCACTAAAAGTAGTTCTCCAACTTGATACACAGCTAAAGAGGGCACAATGTGCTTGAGTAATTTAGCAGGTCAGGCAGCATCTCCGGAGAACTTCCGCAAAGACCGCTCCCTCCGCAACTCCCTCGTCAATTCTTCCCTTCCCTCCCGCTCCACTCCTTCCCCGGGCACTTTCCCTTGCAACCGCAAGAGATGCTACACTTGTCCCTTCACCTCCCCCATCCACTCCTTTCAGGGACCCAAGCAGTCATTCCAAGTCCGACAGAGGTTCACCTGCACCTCCTCCAACCTCATCTACTGCATCCGTTGCTCCAGATGCCAGCTGATCTACATCGGTGAGACCAAGCGGAGGCTGGGCGATCGTTTCGCCGAACACCTCCGCTCGGTCCGCAATAACCAACCCGACCTCCCGGTGGCTCAGCACTTCAACTCCCCCTCCCACTGCGTATCCGACCTCTCGGTCCTGGGCCTCCTCCACGGCCAGAGTGATCAACACCGCAAGTTGGAGGAACAGCACCTCATATTCCGCTTGGGGAGTCTGCATCCTCTGGGCTTAAACATTGAATTTTCTCAATTCTGTTAACCCAGACTGCCTCCCCCCCACCTCTCCCTCAGCCCTCTGGCCCTGACATTCCTTCTCCATCTCCCCCCCCCCCCCCCCCTCCCCAGTCGCACTAGCTTCTCATTTTCACACCACAAACAGCTTACACTGGCCTGCTTCCTTTGTCACCAATACTTTTTTGCATATCTTTCACTCATTGTTCCTTATCTCTCCACATCACTGTCTATATCTCTCGTTTCCCTGATCCCTGACCAGTCTGAAGAAGGGTCTCGACCCGAAACGTCGCCTATCTCCTTCGCTCCTTAGATGCTGCTGCACCCGCTGAGTTTCTCCAGCATTTTGTGTAACTCTCCGGAGAACATGATGTTTCGGGTTGAGACCCTTCTTCACATTGAATTGGGGGGGGGGGGGGGGGGAATTAAAGGAATAAACTGGAAAAGGGGGGGTGGGAGGACAAGGTGTGGCAGGTGATAGGTCAACACAGGTATGGGGGGATTTTTGACAGACAGATTATTGGAACAAAGGCCAGAGACAAGAACAGCTGGTGTGAGACAGGTTTGAAGAGTTGCGGATGGTGAAGCTGCGGAGGAAGGTAGCAGGTGGTGGTGATGGAGGGGAGAAATAGCTGGGGGTCCGAATGGAGCCCAGGGGAGGGGAGTAGGGGGGAAGAAAGGGAGGGAGGTGGGGAGAAAGGGGTAGATGTTAGTTAGATGTTACATGAAATCGGAGAATTCAACATTCATACCAATGGATTGTAAGATGCAGGAAGGAACTGCAG
The DNA here is from genome assembly GCA_963514005.1 of Raja brachyura. The sequence continues at coordinate 9,020,889 of OY740806.1, forward strand.
ATGCTGGTTTAAACTGAAGATTGTCACAAAAAGCTGGTGTAACTCATCGGGTCAGGCACCATCTCTGGAGAAAAAGAATAGTGACGATTCGGGTTGAGACCTTCTTCAGACTGAGAGTCAGGGGAAAGAGAAATGGGAGATATATAGAGTCATAGAGTTATACAGTGTGGAAACAGACCCAACTCGCCCGCACCGGCCAACAATGTCCCAATCCCACTTGATTGCGCTTGGTCCATAACCCTCCAAACCTGTCCTATCCATGTACCTATCCAACTGTTTCTTAAACAATGGGATAGTCCCAGCCTCAACTACCTCCTCTGGTAGCTTGTTCCATACACCCACCACCCTCTCTGTGAAAAAGTTACAACTCGGATTCCTATTAAATCCTTTTCCCTTCACCTTTAACCTACTCTGGGTAAAAGATTCTGTGCATCTACCCGATCTATTCCTCTCATGATTTTGCATACCTCTATAAGATCTCCCTTCATCCTCCTGTGGTCCATGGAATAGAGACCCAGAATACTCAAACTCTCCCTATAGCTCACACCCTCTAGTCCTGGCAACATCCTCCTAAATTGATTCTGAACCCTTACAAGCTTAACAATATTTTTCCTATGACAAGGTGCCCTGAATGTAACACAATATTCTAAATGCAGTCTCACCAACATCTTATACAACTGCAACATGGCCTATAACTGCAACTTCTATACTCAATACTCTGATGAAGGCAAAAGTGCCAAAAGCCTTTTTGACGAACTTATCTACCTGCGACTCGGCCTTCATGGAACCATGCACCTGTACTCCTAGATCCCTCTGCTCTACAACACTACCCAGAGGCCGACCATTTGCTGTGTAGGGCCTGCCCTTGTTTGACATCACAAAATGCAACTCCATGAGTTCAGTGGGGCAGGAACAGGCAGAGACTTTCATACGTGATTTTATAAATGATAGGAAAAGCATTAGGCCATTCGGCCCATCAAGTCTGCTCTGCCATTCAATCATGGCTGATCTATCTCTGCCTCCTGACCCCATTCTCCTGCCTTCCCCCATAACCTCTGATGGTGAGGAATGAAATTCAGTCTCTTGCGAGGGGTGACACAGAATCAGGAGATGTAGAGCCGGTATGGATTGAACTGAGGAATTGTAAGGGTAAAAAGAGAAGTTCCTGGAAGTTATATACAGGCCCCCAAACAGTAGCCTGGATATCGGGTGCAAGTTGAATCAAGAGTTAAAATTAGCATGTCGTAAAGGTAATGCAACGTTTGTTCTGGGAGATTTTAACATGCGGGTAGACTGGGAAAATCAGGATAGTACTGGACCCCAAGAAAGGGAGTTTGTGGAGTGCCTCCATGATGGATTCTGAGAGCAGCTTGTACTGGAGCCTACCAGGGAGAAGGCAATTCTGGATTTAGTGTTGTGTAATGAACCTGATTTGATAAGGGGTATCAAAGTCGACGTAAAGGAGCCATTAGGAGGTAGTGACCACTATAAATGATAAGTTTTAATCTACAATTTCAGAGGGAGATGGGAAAATTGGAAGTATCATTATTACAGTTGAGCAAAGGAGACTATGGAGCCATGAGGGAGGAGCTGGCCAAAGTTGACTGGAAAGATACCCTAGCAGGAATGACAGTGGAACAACAATGGTAGGTATTTCTGGGAATAATACAGAAGGTGCAGGATCAGTTCATTCCAAAGAGGAAGAAAGATTCCAAGGGGAGTAAGGGGCGACCGTGGCTGTCAAGGGAAGTCAGGGACAGTATAAAAATAGAAGAGAAGAAGTATAACATAGCAAAGATGAGCGGGAAGCCAGAGAATTGGGAAACTTTTAAAGATCAACAGAAGATAATTAAAAAGGCAATATGCGGAGAAAAGATGAGGTACGAAGGTAAGCTAGCCAAGAATATAAAGGAGGATAGAAAAAGCTTATTTAGGTACGTGAAGAGGAAAAAAATAGTTAAGACCAAAGTTTGACCCTTGGAGACTGAAACAGGTGACTTTATCATGGGGAACAAGGAAATGGCAGACAAGTTGAACAGGTATTTTGGATACGTCTTCACCAAGGAGGACATAAACAATCTCCCTGATGTCCTAGTGACCAGAGGATCTAGGGTGATGGAGGAACTGAAGGAAATTCACATTAGGCAGGAAATGGTGTTGGGTAGAGTGATGGGACTGAAGGCTGATAAATAGTAAGATTAAACGAGAACTTACCAGTTTGAAGTTTGATCTTGATTTCATGAGGAGTTACGATTAGCGATTACGTGAAGAAGGCCGACAGTCCGCTGAGCGCATCAATCTTCAAAGCAGCGGTGTAAAATCACAGATAACATTTGTTGAACTGAACATAGTAAGATTAGAGAAGAGTAGAACTACCAGATAACCTTAACAAAATGAGAGTTGGGAGCGGTGGGCACGTAATCGTTCATCATAATTCCTCATAAAATCAAGATCAAACTTCAAACTGGTAAGTTCTCATTTAATCTTACTATTTTACTTCGGAGTCACATGAGTGACTACGTGAAGATTTCAAAGCTCTGTGATTTTACGCTGGTTTGAGTCCAGGCATCACACACTGAATGGATTGACCATGGATGAGTGAAAAAAAATAATGTATTCGGACATGACTTGTTAAAATGCTGATGCTTTAATTATCCAAAGAAAATAATTGTGACCCCTTTCATCAAGGGGGAAGCTATAAAACAGAGTCTTAAAACGGACTTGGCAAACACCTCTGGTTACCCAATGGGTTATTTAAAATGTTGGTAAAGTATGTTCGTTTGACCATCCTGCTGCTGCTTGGCTGTAGTCCTGTGGAACGTACATTACCCTTGGAGCTGGTGTAGTAGCAGCCCTGGTGGAGTGCGTGTGGTAAATATTAGTATCAACGCCTAAATTAGCCAAAACCACGGTTTTACCTCCTGGAGATGGTGGAATTAATACTTCTATGAAGTTTTTTGTACCCAACAAACATAGCTAGTGAGGAACCTTGGAGGCTCTAGGTGACCTAGACGTATAGTGTAAAGGTGTGACCACACATTACCGAAGGTCCAGAGGGCAGCTATGAAACTTGTTTGAGACCTAAGCCCCTGGTTAGTTCTGGTTAATTAAATCAAAAACATAAAATGTTATATATTAGCAGATGTACCATCCTGTCCAGTTGCAATTTACGTTATGACTGGACTCGGTGCACTGAGGTCAGTGCCATGAGGATAAGAACGTTAGAGAGCCGGCTAAAGTTTCGGATGTAGCTAGTGCCCCTTGGTGAAGTAATGTTAACATTACGTCTATGTCCCATACGTCCGTGTTTCCGAGCCTGGGAGAACTTGTATTAAAGATATCCTTATATTCTGGAGTTTGGAGCGCGAGGCCCGACAGTGTGGGTCCCATTGCTGCAGCAAATATGATGAGAAAGCACGTTGGCATAGTGAATGGCACTTTCCTTAACTATTGTCAGAGATCCATGTGAAAATGAACTGTAAGACATCAGTATCCATGCTGTGTTGTACGTGACATGTATATAAGAACAAAACGGTTCCCATTTCCTGAAGTGGAATAGTATTGCCTTATGGTGCCTCCCCTGCACTCTGCATTGTGCACTACATGGATCGGCCGGACAACCCGAGCCGTAGGCATTGTCGTCTCATAGTCTGCTAGTCAATTAATTGATTTTCTTGCAGTGGCTGGTTTCCCATGTCATTGGCAGAACCAGCAAGTGTTATGTTTAGAATGACCATATTAGGTTCTATACAATTTCCAACATTAGCGGGCACCCGTGGCTGCGTATGCCAGTCAGGCCATTTGAACACCTGAAGTGGTATCTAGCAGGATTAATTGCACGACCCGACTGAAGTGGCAGTATGGAGGAAGACATGCAAGAAACATCCCTCCCCAGTGGCGATAGTGTATTCTCGCCACTGTATGCCACTGTATTAACAACTGGAAAAAGAGCCTGGGTGTAAACATATTAATATTCAAAAAAATGACAAAAAAAATAAAAATAAAAAAAAAAAAATAATATTCGGTGTTCTATCGAATCATGATGATATTAAACACTTAGTGATCCAACATTCATACTGTGTTGTCATTGATTTCACTTAATGACACAATAGCCTCAAACGAGGTTAGGTAAAATCATGGGATAGTTTAACTTTTTTGCACCCATGTGACTAACATATGCCACCACCATGGTGTATCAACTTGGAGTTGAGCATGCAGATTATGCATATTCACACAATAACCTTTAACCTATAGGATGCACCTAGTGTTATAGGTAGTTGATACCAAACTGAAAATTGGTGACTGGTACAAACTGTATCCACCTCCATAACTGGAGATGGCAGTCGTAATTTCTCATCTTTGAGGACTAGCATCAATTTGTAGTTACTGAGGACAACTGACCAAACTTACTGGAGCAATGCTGAATACTGCCACCATGTGACCGGTAGCTTCAGCTGGGATAGGCTTGGGTCTATTAACAAAGACCTACATGGTACTGAGGGGTTAATTCTTACTGATAATGCCCAGTTTGCATGGCTGGAACCAATATACCACTGCTATATTGCCAATTACATTTAATGAGTAGATTGCTGCGTATAACAACGAGGTTGGTACAGGCTTCTGGTAATTTCACCTCCTGCCCCAGTTAAGTTGATAGCAAAATGTAATCCCAACACTCAATTGTTCTGATTGGTCTCAACTTAAATTTAACTGGATGGATTAAAGGACCCCAATCCTCAAATATAGTTTGGGTTGCAACAGCTAATTTAGTAAAATACAGTGTTTAAAAAACATTATCCGAATAGGTGATAACAACGTTCTAGAGCTGTGAGCAGCCCAAGCACCGGTTCAACTAATTTGGTAAATAAACCTGGGCTGAAGTAGCCCATTTGCAACGGTTTTACTGTTGCATTGACCCATCCAGATAAATTTCAAATGTCTCCGGTGATCCCTGTGAATGGGATGTATCTTTGAGATCGATGCCTGCCATATAGCTCCTATAGAATGAATAATTGGACAGTAACCATGTATCCCATTTTGAAAGTCTATACTGCACATAGGAGATAAATCTGGATGAAGTGACATCCTGCATCTTTCACCCTATCCTGAAAGGCAATCCAGCCCATAATACTGGGCCTGCCTCGAAAGACAACTCCGGCCCCAATTCCAAGCCTGCTTGGAACCTGGATGTTGTGCAGTATAAAGTAATCACATGTTATCATCAGTTTATTAAACCCAGATCTAAATCTCATGCAAGCATGGTCACTTGTAGAAAAACACAAGTGTAAATATTAACAACATGTAAATGGTTCACAAACCCATGTCTTGGGAGAACCAGACCCACCTACCTCCATGGCTACCGGTGGTCGTATGTTAAGCCATTAGGCTTTGGTCTGAAAATTCTCATCATACTGAGCCTGCCTCGTAAGACAGCTCTGGCCACAATTCTGAGCCTGCCTCGAAAGACAACGTTGGCCATATTTGCGTGCACAGCTTTCAGGCTGCCACCGGCTTTAGTGAACCGCTGCCCCCGATGGAGGCGTGGGGTGTGTCGAAGCTTTGCTCTCCATTGTCTCCCAGGTAGTGCTCTTCACTGCCGACGCTTGTAGCGTTTGCGAGTATCTCTTGAAGCCATACGCATGTGCTCCAGTATGTTCCACGGACATACTTAGAATTTAAAGTCAGTTCCATATTGATCACTTGCACTCCCCTCCACAGAGCGGGAGATGTAGGCAGCCCTGAAGACAGGTGCCGCTGCCTGCGGGTTCTCCATAATACCCGGGCTGATAACTCCCTACTTTGGAGTATATTATTGTGGAGCACCTCTCCATCAGGTGCTCCATGTGGGTTTGAGCGTTTGAAGATGTTACCCATGTAGGAGGGGATCCTGTCCATCAGGAAACCTCCTGCCCTGACTCCCGTAGTCCACAGGTCTGACCATCTTACCTTAGGTTTGACCCCCTTTCTGGGGACCCACAGCGGTCTGGAAACGGCTGACCGCTATATGTTGGAGGGGTCCCTCCTGGCCTGACTTCCACAGGCCTGCCCCACTGCTGTTGGTTTACCCCCTACATGGGGAACCACAGCGGTCTAAATATAGCTGGCCCCTGTATGTGTGGGGGGGGGGGGGAACCCTCCTTGCCTGACTTCCTAGACCTTTCCGGCCTGTGGTTCGTTTACCCCCTACGTGGAAACCACAGCCGGTCTGGAAGCAGACGTCCCCTGTAGTCGGGTGATGGGACCCTCCTGGCCTGGCCTTCAGACCTGCCGGCGTGGTTTGTTTAACCCCCTTCCCGGGGAATCACTGCCGGTCTGGAGCAGATGCCCCCTGTGTGTCGGGGAACTCTCCTGGCCAGGCTATAGACCTTGCTGGCGTGTGGTTGTTTAACTCCCTTCCGGGAGCCACAGCCGGTCTGGATAGCACTGACTGCGATGTCAGTTTCTTCCGTGGCCGAGACCGGGATTCCCCGCGGTCCAGGACGCGGTGGGATGTCAGGACTTTCATATGAGGAAAGATTGGATAGACTCGGTTTGTACTCGATGGAATTTAGAAGATTGAGGGGGGATCTTATAGAAACCTACAAAATTCTTAAGGGGTTGGACAAGCTAGATGCTGGAAGATTGTTCCCGATGTTGGGGGAGTCCAGAACAAGGGGTCACAGTCTAAGGATAAGGGGGAATTCCTTTAGGACCGAAATGAGGAAAACATTCTTTACACAGAGAGTGGTGAGTCTCTGGAATTCTCTGCCACAGAAGGTAGTTGAGGCCAGTTCATTGGCTATATTTAAGAGGGCGTTAGATGTGGCACTTGTGGCTAAAGGGATCAGGGGGTATGGAGAGAAGGCAGGTACGGGATACTGAGTTGGATGATCAGCCATGATCACATTGAATGGCGGTGCAGGCTCGAAGGGCCGAATGGCCTACTCCTGCACCTATTTTCTATGTTTCTATGTTTCTATGTCCATGACCGGTTCCACGGCCCGTCGGGACTTCGCCCCAGTGGTGCAGGTACCTCTCTGAACCGAGAGTCCTGCAAAAGAAAAACAGAAGAAACCTGGAAAAAAGGTAACTTACCGCTGGACAGAGCGGAGCTGCCTCCAGTCGGCTCGTTCGCACTGAGCTTGTAACATAATGACGCGCTCAGCGGACTGACGGCCTTCTCCACGTAGTCACTCACGTGACTCCGAAGTAAAATCCCCAGGGCCTGATGGTCTGCATCCCACGGTACTTCAGGAAGCGGCTCTAGAAATTGTGGACGCATTGGTGATCATTTTCCAATGTTCTTTTGATTCAGGATCAGTTCCTGTGGATTGGAGGGTAGCTAATGTTATCCCACTTTTTAACAAAGGCGGGAGAGGGAAAACAGGGAATTATAGATCAGTTAGCCAGATATCGGAACATGCCGGAGTCAAATATCAAAGATGAAATAGCAGCACATTTGGATAGCAGTGGCAGGGTGTGTCCGAGTCAGCATGGATTTATGAAGGGGAATCATGGTTAACTATTCTGGAAGTTTTTGAGGATGTAACTCGGACAATGAACAAGGGAGAGCCAGTGGATGTAGTGTACCTGGACTTTCAGAAATAATTTGATAATGTCCCACATAGGAGATTAGTGGGCAAAATTAGAGCACATGGTACTGGGGGTAGGGTACTGACATGGATAGAAAATTGGTTGGCAGACAGGAAACAAAGAGTAGGAATTAACGGGTCCCTTTCAGAATGGCAGGCAGAAACTAGTGGGGTATCACAAGGCTCGTTGCTAGGATCGCAGCTAGGAACAATATACATTAATGATTTTAATGAAGGGATTAAAAGTAACGTTAGCATATTTGCAGATGACACAAAGCTGGGTGGCAGTGTGAACTGTGAGGAGGATGCTATGAGGATGCAGGGTGACTTGGGCAGGTTGGGTGAGTGGGCAGATGCATGGCAGATGCAGTATAATGTGGATAAATGTAAGGTTATCCACTTTGGTGGCAAGAACTGAAAGGCAGATTATTATCTGAATGCTTAAATTCGGAAAAGGGGAAGTACAACTGAAATAAGCATGCAGGTACAGCAGGCAGTGAAAAAAGCGAATGGCATGTTGGCCTTTATCACAAGAGGAGGAGTATAGGAGCAAAGAGGTCCTTTTGCAGTTGTACAGAGCCATAGTGAGAACACACCTGGAGTATTGTATGCAGTTTTGGTCTCCAAATTTGAGGGACATTTATTGAGGGAATGCAGCGTAGGTTCACAAACATAATTCCCGGGAAGGCGGGCATGTCATATGTTGAAAGCATGGAGCGACTGGACTGGTATACACTGGAATTTAGAAGGATGAGAGGGTATCTTATTGAAACATATAATATTATTAAGGGTTTGGACATGCTAGAGACAGGAAACAGGTTCGCGATGTTGGGTGATTACAGAACCAGGGGCCACAGTTTAAGAATAAGGGGTAAGCCATTTAGAACAGAGATGAGGAAACACTTTTTCACACAGAGAGTCTGTGAAATTCTCTGCCTCAGGAGGCAGTGGAGGCCAATTCTCATATGTTTTTGAGAGAGAGTTTGATAGGGTTCTTAATGATAGCGGAGTCAGGGGATATGGGGAGAATGCAGGAACGGGATACTGATTGTGGATGATCAGCCATGATCACAGTGAATGGTGGTGCTGGCTCGTAGGGCCAAATGGCCTACACCTGCACCTATTGTCTATAGTCTATAACCCCTGACACCTGTTCTAATCAAGAATCTATCTATCTCTGCTTTAGAAATATGTTCATTGACACGGCCTCCACAGCCTTCTGTGGCAATGAATTCCACAGTTCCACCACCTTCTGACTTAAGAAATTCCTCCTTATCTCCTTCCGAAAGGAACGTCCTTTAATTCTGACGCTATGACCTCTGATCCTAGACTCTACCACTGGTGGAAACATATTCTGTACATCCACTCTATCCAGGCCTTTCGATGGACCTGCCGGGGCAGTCCTGTTTGTGGAGTTTGGGGAGGAGATAGAAGGGGGCAGTGCGGGGCTGGGGAATGATAAGGTTAGAGACTGATGTGGAGACATTGGCAGAGGTGATGAGATTAGAAACATGTTGGGAGATGATGGGCTGGTGTTGGTGTGTGGGGTCATGGTTAAGGGGTAAGGTCGGAGGAGGAGGTGTCCAAGAACTGGTGCCTGGTCTCAGCGTGGTCGAGGTCTGCCAAATAAAGCAGTTTTATTCCCAGCTTGTGCATCATTAAAGATTACTACCAGTAATGATACCTTTGTTTGCACTTAAATACAGTTTGGTGTGTTAGTATGAAATCTGAAACTCATAAGGATTTATATATTCTCCAACTGAGCAGAGTTGAAAGTGGAACAACATGGAACTGGTTTGAACAGGTAGGTAATTGTTGGTCAACGTGGGCTTAGTTTAGTTTAGTTTAAAGATACAGCGTGGAAACAGGCTTTTCGGCCCACCGAGTCCACGTCGACCAAAGATCCCCATACACTAACACTATCCTACACATTAGGGACAAATTGCAATTTTTAACAAAGCCAAGAAACACAGATGCACATCTTTGGAATGTAGGAGGAAACCGGAGCTCCCACGGAGAAAACCCACGCGGTCACAAGGAGAATGCGCAAACCTTGTACCGACAGCATTCATAGTCAAGATTGAACCCGGGTCTTTTGCACTGTAAGGCAACAACTCTACCACTGCACCACTGTGTACCCAGTGGGCTGAAAAGCCTGTTTCCATTCTGTATCTCTAAAACTAAAAGCTAAATGATGACGGTTTATTTTAGATGCGGAAGAATATCGTTCAAGCAAATGCATTGTAAAAACTTTTAAAAGAGTAGCACGCAGCCAACAATATGTTGCAGCTAATATTCTGCAGCTCAGTTGTACAAAGTAGATGTTTAGATTGTAAGAATGTGAGGGCAGCCTGTCAAAACACAAAATAAATAAAAGGACAAGTTAAATTTGAATAAAACATTTACATTCATTGTCCTTATCGGAAGTGTCAGTGATGCAGTTGAACAAATGGGACTATGAAGGCATGGGAGGGGAGCTGGCCAAGGTAGACTGGAAAGGGATCCTAGCAGGAATGACGGTGAAACAGCAATGGCAGGAATTTCTGGGCATAATCCAGAAGAGCAGGATCATTTCATTCCAAAAAGGAAGAAAGATTCTAAGGGGAGTAGGAGGCAACCGTGGCTGACAAGAGAAGTTTGGGATAGAATAAAACTAAAAGGAAAGATGTATAACACAGCAAAGAGTAGCCGGAAGCCAGAGGATTGGGAAACTTTCATAGGACAACAGAAGGAAATAAAACAGGCAATACGGGCTGAAAAGATGAAGTATGAGGGGAAGCTGGCCAGGAATATAAAGAAGGACAGTAAAAGCTTCTTTAGATATGTTAAGGGAAAAAGAGTAGCAAAGTCAAATGTGGGTCCCTTGAAGGCAGACACGGGTGAAATTATTATGGGCAACAAGGAAATGGCAGAAGAGTTGAATAGGTTCTTCGGATCTGTCTTCACTAAAGGAAGACACAAACAATCTCCCAGATGTTCTGGAGGACAGAGGACCTAAGGGGGTAGAGGAACTGAAAAAAAATTCATTAGGTGAAAAGTAGTATTGGGTAGGCTAATGGGACTGAAGGATGATAAATCCCCTGGGCCTGATGGTCTGCATCCCAGGGTCCTCAGGGAGGTGGCTCTAGAAATAGTGGACGCATTGGTGATCATTTTTCAATGTTCAATATATTCAGGATCAGTTCCTGTGGATTGGAGGATAGCTAATGTTATCCCACTTTTCAAGATAGGAGCGAGAGAGAAAACGGGGAATTACAGACCAGTTAGCCTGACTTCGGTGGTGGGAAAGATGCTGGAGTCATTTATTAAAGAGGTAATAATGGGGCATTTGGATAGCAGTAAAAGGATTAGTCCAAGTCAACATGGGTTTATAAAAGGGAAATTATGCTTGACTAATCTTCTGGAATTTTTTGAGGATGTGACAAGTAAAATGGATGAAAGGGTGCCAGTGGATGTTGTGTATAAAGACCTTCATGAAGCCTTTGATAAGGTCCCGCACGGGAGACTGGTGACTAAAATAAGAGCGCATGGTATTGGGGGTAGGGTGTTGACATGGATAGAAAATTGGTTGGCAGACAGGAAGCAAAGAGTAGGAGTGAACAGGCCCTTTTCTGAATGGCAGGCAGTGGCGAGTGGAGTGCCGCAAGGCTCGGTGTTGGGGCCGCAACTGTTTACCATATATATTAATGATTTGGAAGAGGGAATTAGGAGCAACACTAGCAAGTTTGCAGATGACACAAAGCTGGGTGGTAGTGTGAACTGTGAAGAGGATGTTAGGAGGTTGCAGGGTGACCTGGACAGGTTGAGTGAGTGGGCAGACGCATGGCAGATGCAGTATAATATAGATAAATGTGAGGTTATCCACTTTGACGGCAAAAACAAGGGGGCAGATTATTATTTCTATGGGGTTAGGTTAGGTAAGGGGGAGGTGCAGCGAGACCTGGGTGTCCTTGTACACCGGTCACTGAAAGTTGGCGTGCGGGTACAGCAGGCAGTGAAGAAAGCTAATGGAATGTTGGCCTTAACAACAAGAGGATTTCAGTATAGGAGTAAAGAGGTTCTTCTGCAGTTGTATAGGGCTCTGGTGAGACCACATCTGGAGTATTGTGTACAGTTTCAGTCTCCTAATTTGAGGAAGGACATCCTTGTGATTGAGGCAGTGCAGCGTAGGTTAACGAGATTGATCCCTGGGATGGAGGGACTGTCGTATGAGGAAAGATTGAAAAGACTAGGCTTGGATTCACTGGAGTTTAGAAGGATGAGGGGGGATCTTATAGAAACATATAGAATTATAAAAGGACTGGACAAGCTAGATGCAGGAAAAATGTTCCCAATGTTGGACGAGTCCAGAACCAGGGGCCACAGTCTTAGAATAAAGGGGAGGTCATTTAAAACTTTTTTACCCAGACAGTTGTGAATTTTTGGAATTCCTTGCCACAGAGGGCAGTGGAGGCCAAATCACTGGATGGATTTAAGAGAGAGTTAGATAGAGCTCTAGGGGCTAGTGGAGTCAAGGGATATGGGGAGAAGGCAGGCACGATTTATTGATAGGGGACCATCAGTCATAATCACAATGAATGGCGGTGCTGGCTTGAAGGGCCGAATGGCCTCCTCCTGCACCTATTTTCAATGTTTTTATGTTATGTGATCTTGACAATGAATGAAGAACTTCACTGCCACGCAGTCAAAATAACCCGTGACACCCATACTAATCAAGATGGATTGGAGCGCCTGAGCTATGAGGTGGGATTGGACAAGCTAGCACTTTATTCCTTGGAGCGCAGGAGGCGAAAGAGTTTTTATATTAGAGGTGGATAACATCATGAGGGGCACTGATAGGGTGAAGGCACAGAGTAAGCGAATCAGTAACCAGAGGACGTAGGTTTAAGATGAGAAACAAAAGATTTCATAGGAACTTTTTCATTCAAAGAGTGGTAGGTATATGGAACAAGTTTCCAGATGAGGTAGTTGAGGCAGGTACAATAACAACACTTGGGCAGAGACAAGGATAGGAACGGTTTAGAGAGTTATGTGCCAAATGCAGCCGAATGGGAGTAGCTTAGATGGGGAATCTTGGTCGGCATGGGCAAGTTGGGCTGGTGTTGGGCTGTGGGGTCATGGTTAAGGGGTAAGGTCGGAGGAGGAGGTGTCCAAGAACTGGTGCCTGGTCTCAGCGTGGTCGAGGTCTGCCAAATAAAGCAGTTTTATTCCCAGCTTGTGCATCATTAAAGATTACTACCAGTAATGATACCTTTGTTTGCACTTAAATACAGTTTGGTGTGTTAGTATGAAATCTGAAACTCATAAGGATTTATATATTCTCCAACTGAGCAGAGTTGAAAGTGGAACAACATGGAACTGGTTTGAACAGGTCGGTAATTGTTGGTCAATGTGGGCTTAGTTTAGATTAGTTTAGTTTAAAGATACAGCGTGGAAACAGGCTTTTCGGCCCACCGAGTCCACGTCGACCAAAGATCCCCATACACTAACACTATCCTACACATTAGGGACAAATTGCAATTTTTAACAAAGCCAGGATACACAGATGCACATCTTTGGAATGTAGGAGGAAACCGGAGCTCCCACGGAGAAAACCCATGCGGTCACAAGGAGAATGCACAAAGTACATGTAATGCTGTCTTGTACCAACAGCATTCATAGTCAAGATTGAACCCGGGTCTTTTGCACTGTAAGGCAACAACTCTACCACTGCACCACTGTGTACCCAGTGGGCTGAACAGCCTGTTTCCATTCTGTATCTCTAAAACTAAAAGCTAAATGATGACGGTTTGCCGGTCGCAGGAACGACAACTGAATTTTTAAACACATTTTTATTCTAAATTTCACTCTTCGGTATACAGGCTCTCTTGACACGTCTGGCCACAATGGTGGTCAGTGCTGAACTGCCACGTAAAAACATAACCGCACAAAAACAAGCAGCCCCTACCGTGTCACGTGACCGAGGCTTCCGAACGGTGGGTTTAATACCTGTGTGCGCCAGCATGCGCCGCTACATTGCCCCCCCCCCCCCCCCCCCCCCCCCCAGAATCCGAGGTACGGAAACGCACGGGTAACCGGACGGTTCGACCGGAACGTGTAGTCCGAGGTCGCGGAGCGTAACATTAGGGTCCGGCAAAAGAGAACCGGAGGGACGCGAAAAACATGAACGAGGGACGGGGGTAACAGAGGGGAATGGAGAAACGTAACTGGGGGTAACAGGTGCAGAGGGCAGCAAAACGGCCGGTGGACGTCCTCCACCGCCACCAGGGTATCCTCGTCGACGTGTGCTGGCTTAAGGTGGCTCACGGAGACAAACTCCTCCTTGCCACCCATGTACGTAAACGTCGAGGTACCAGTCCTCAGCACCCTGTGCGGACCTTCGTACACCCGCTGTAACGATGAGCGGTGAGCAGCCCTACGAAGGAAAACATAAACACAATCCGGAAACATAATAGGCACATGCACCACGGACGAACCATGCCGGGAAGTGGGAACCGGGACCAACGCGCGCGCCTGCTCACGAAGGTCAGCTAACACCGCCAAAGCCAGGCGCTCCGGATCCTGGGGGCCGGACAGGAAATCCCCAGGTACTCGCAAAACCGAGCCGTAAACCGACTCAGCCGAGGAGGCGTTGAGGTAGATGGGGCGTGGTTCAGATGCCTAGCAGGACCCAAGGCAACTGGTCGACCTAATCCGGGCCGCTGAGCCGAGTCTTCAACGCCGACTCGAGGTGCCTGTGGAAACGCTCAACCAAACCGTTGTACTCTGGGTGATGCGCGGTGGTCTGGTGCAGCTCGGCGCCGTACAGCTGCGCCAAACCACACCACAGGGAGGACGTGACTGAGCCCCGCGATCGGTAGTGATATCGGAGGGAACCCCGAAACGAGCGATGGCCCTCGCGCATGCCTCAGGAGAGGTATCCGTTAACGGTATCGCCTCCGCCCACCTGATAAACCTGTCCACGATAGTCAGTAAGTGAGTAGCCCTGCGTAAACACGGCAAGGGACCCACCAGGTCGACATGGATGCGCAGGAACCTGCCGTCCGGGACAGCAAATCCTGCACATGCGGGCGCACATGGCTTTGCACCATGGCATGCAGGAACGGGCCCATGCTGCGGCCCATGTTCCTCAACCCATGCCAGACGAACTTCGCCGCGACCAAGGCAGAGTTGGCGCAAATGGACGGGTGCGCTAGGCTGTGGATAGTGTCGGAAATCCGACGCCTCCAAGCAACCGGGACAATGGGCGGGCTTTGCCCGTGGAGATATCGCAAAGGACTCGCACGCCGGCGGTGCCGCAGGCCACCTTAGCCAGCTTGAGACCTGATTCAGCGTTGCGGTAAACCTCCATACCTATTGGGCAGCGGCCAGCTCCGCATAATTCACGCCTAGACTTAACGCTGAAACTCCAGGTGGTGCCGGGCGGAACAACGCGTCAGCCACAACGTTCAGCTTCCCCGCCACATGCCGAATATCAGATGGGCATTCGGAAATGTAGGCGAGGTGCCACGCTGTTTGGCAGACCAGGGATTGGATACCTTGGTCAACGTGAACGTGGGTTGCTTGTGGTCCGTGAATGCGGTGAACACGTGCCCCTACAGGAAATGGCGGATCGCTAGGTAGAGCGCAAGGAGTTCCCGGTCTAAAGCGCTATACTTAACTTCGGGGGCTCGCAGCTGCCTGCTATAAAATGCCAGCGGCACCCAGCGACTACCTACTCGTTGCTCGAGGATGGCGCCCACCGCAACGTCGGATTCGTCCACGGTGAGGGCCGTTTGGGCTGATGCCCTAGGGTGCCCCAGCATAGTGGCGTTGGCCAATGCGGTATTAGCCCCCTCGATCACCGTCTCCGCCTCCTTGGACCAGACCAGGTCTTTGGGCTTCCCGGCCAGGCATTGGAACAACGGCTGCTGATGGAATGAATCGGTGGTAGAAATTTACCATCCCGATAAACTCCTGCAGGCCCTTGACAGATAGAGGTCTCGGGAAGCAACGGATAGCGTCGACCTTCTCGGGCAGCAGCTGTGCGCCACGGGAGGTGATGCTGTGCCCCAAGAAAGAAATGGAACGCGATCCGAACTGGCACTTTGCAGGGTTGATCACCAACCTGTGTTTGCGCAGCCTGATGTGCTCTGCCTGCGAGTTGCTGGCCACCGGAATATTATTGAGGTAGATGAATATGAAGGGCAAACCCTGACCGGCCTGACTCATTAACCTTTGCCGTTCTTCAGGCCAAAAGGCATTCTGAGCCATTTGAAAAGGCCGAAAGGGGTGATGGTGGCTCTCTTCGCCGGGAAGGACCGGAATTTGATTATACCCGCGAATAAGATCGACCTTCGTGAAGAAGGTTGCGCTTTCCAGATGAGCTGAGAAATCCTGGATGTTTGGGACTGGGTACCAATCTGCTGTGGTTAGCAATGTTACAAAATTTTGAGATTTAAAAAATCAAGTCTGCAATTTATCCCATCAGATAAAGCATAAAAAGAAGTTTAATTTGACACCTAATTCACTTTCATATCTTCAGTATTAAGAAAATTATGACCATTTTCATACTCGGAAATGAGCATCTTGTTCCCCATTGCCTTTCAATTGACTTAACTCAAAAGCTGTGATCTAGAACGGTTAAAAGCCCATAACTTTGTTAAAAATTATGAGAACTCAATGAAATTTCCAGTTATTATAGATTGAAGCATTCTGAAACAAATATGAAATAATCTTACTTGGATGACCTGAAATTAAAGCATATAATTAGTTAGTTATCTAATTGTAGCTAATTACAAAACTCAATGAGTAGATCTAAACATCTATCCATTTCTTAAGAAAAGATAAAAGGCGCCAAAGACGCGCACACGGGGAGTGGCAGAACTGCAGCGCTGCTAAAGGTAAGTTTTGTAACATACCTACTGTGGTTACCGCGTTCAAACGCCTGTAATTACCGCAAGGTCTCCAACCCCTGGGCGCTTTGGGTACCATGTGCAGCGGGGAAGCCCAAGGGCTATCTGACCGCTGGACAATCCCCATGTCCTCCATAAGCTGGAACTTGTCTCGTGCAATGCGTAGTTTATCGTGCGGGAGGCGGCGAATGCGGGCGTGTACCAGTGGGCCCTTGGTGGGAATGTGGTGGAGCAGGGTTGCTCGCCGACTTCCCTTCTCTCCTCTTCTCTCTCTCTCCTCCATCTCCACCCGCGGTAGCGCCCCACAGTCACTGACTGCGATGCACTGTCATCGGACCCCAACCTCCACACCAGGGTTACCCCCCCCCCCCCCCGACCCCCGGTCTTTGGCACCCACACCAGTGTGATTCACCCCGGCCGCGGGGACTGACCTTTTATTTATTACGGTCTCGGTGTTTGCGGAACACACGCAAGCTCCCACGCACAAAACAGGCAGCATCTCTGGAGAGAAGGAATGGGTGTCGTTTCATGCCGAGACCATTCTTCACAGTGTGTCTGAAGGGTCTGGACCCGAAACGCCACCCATTCCTTCTCTCCAGAAATGCTGCCTCTTCTGCTGAGTTACTCCAGCATTTTGTGTCTATCTTTGGTGTGACAGTTGTGTCATTTGTGTCTCATAGAAACGTAGAAACTGAATATGTGGATTTCAATTATGTTTGAAACACTACATCTGAAAGATATGAGACTCCGCCTGGGAGGAAAATAAGATCGTTTCTATCAGACGTGGTCTGCATTTATAGAATTGCTACAAAGATGGGGTGCAGGAGTACCTCAGGCCTTAGTATAGGGGAATGAAAAACTATCGAGTTGGTAAATTCGTTTTGCGTGAAATATATAATATAGTAACTGGCTTTTCTTTCTTTTTTCTCTCTCTCTTCTCTTTTTTCTTTTCTAGGGTCTATCTCTTAATCCCCTTTCTCTAACTCTTTGACCAAGGGTTTTTTGTTTTTTTCTCCCCTTTGGCACGCTCTTTCACAACTCTTTTCACCAACTTCACTCTCTCTGTTTCTATTCCTTTTCTTTAAAAGCCATAAAATTACGGGGTACAATGACTGTAACAATATATACGTGATGTACACTGATGTATTTACCGCTATTAAATAAAAATATTTAAAAAAATTAAAAAAAAAGAAACATAGAAACTAGGTGCAAGAGTAGGCCATTTGGCCCTTCGAGCCTGCAACACCATTCAAAATGATCATGGCTGATCATCCAACTCAGTATCCTGTACCTGCCTTCTCTCCATACCCCCTGATCCCAGGGCCACATCTAACTCCCTCTGAAACATAGCCAATGAACTGGCCTCAACTACCTTCTGTGGCAGAGAATTCCACAGATTCACCACTCTCTGTGTGAAAAATGATTTTCTCTTCTCGGTCCTAAAAGACTTCCACCTTATCCCTAAACTGTGACCCCTTGTTCTGGACTTCCCCAACATCGGAAACAATCTTCCTGCATCCAGCCTGTCCAACCCCTTAAGAATTTTGTAAGTCTCTATAAGACCCCCCCTCAATCTTCCAAATTCCAGCGAGTACAAGCCGAGTCTATCCAGTCTTTCTTCATATGGAAGTCCTGTCATCCCAGGAATCAGTCTGGTGAACCTTCTCTGTACTCCCTCTATGGCAAGAATGTCTTTCCTCAGATTTGGAGACCAAAACTGTACGCAATACTCCAGGTGTGGCCTCACTTAGACCCCGTGCAACTGCAGCAGAACCTCCCTGCTCCTATACTCAAATCCTTTTGCTATGAATGCCAACATACCATTCGCTTTCTTCACTGCCTGCTGCACCTGCATGCCTACATTCAATGTGTACTTTCAGTGTACCATGACACCCAGGTCTCGTTGCATCTCCCCTTTTCCTAATCGGCCACCATTCAGATAATAGTCTACTTTCCTGTTTTTGCCACCAAAGTGGATAACCTCACATTTATCCACATTATACTGTATCTGCCATGCATTTGCCCACTCACCCAACCTATCCAAGTCACCTTGCAGCCTCCTCTATGATCATAGAGTGGATACACTTATGCAGAGTGGCTGTGGAAGTTGAGAAACTGGCAGCGGTCCGTGTGAAAATACAGCACCTACCAACAACGAAGGCGCTGTGAAACCAGCATCCTCAAGCTTTTCCCACGGGATGGGTTTTGAACTCGGCATTAAAAATCAAAACAAAGCTACGTTAATTTAAAAGCAAAAATGTATAAATAGTTCCTACATTCGAGAACATGGTTAATGTGCGATTTCAATTTGAGCGCACTTGTTTGAATAGATTCAAGCGGCATGTCCAGCTTCTCTGAGGAAGGGTCTCGGCACGAAACGCCACCCATTCCTTCTCTCCAGAGATGCTGCCTGTTTTGTGCGTGGGAGCTTGGGTGCGTTGCGCAAACACGGATACCATCTGTCCCCGAGGCCGAGGTGAATCACCCTGGTGTGGGTGTGAAAGACCGGGGGTCGGAGGCGGGGGGGGGGGGGGGGGGGTCGTTCACCCTGGTGTGGAGGTTGGGATCCGATGGCGATGCATCGCGGTCAGTGACTGTGGGACGCTCCCGTGGGTGGAAACAGAGGTGAGAGAAAGAAGGGGAGAGAGAGAGAAGGGAGAGGGAACGGGGGGGGGGGGGGGGAGAGAAGGAGGAGAGAGAGAGGAGGCTTGAGAGAAGAGGAGGAGAGAGGGGGGGAAGAGAGAAGGGGGAGACGGGAGTGTGGGGTTCATTTTCCCACACAAGCCATAGATGACTGGGCAACCTGAACCCAAGCACCAAGTTGAAAGCGGCCGAAGGTGTGCATCCCTCGGTACAGCTCCCACTCTCCCGTGGGCACCCTCCGCGGGTCAGGTGGAGCGGAGGTTTGGGGCAATGTTCATGAGGGGGGGTCTGGACCAATCGCTGACAAGTCCCGCCCCCTGGCAATGTCAAGTCCGTTATTGGACTTTTCTGTTGAGTGGCTGTCGGTCCGTTGGCCTGTAGGCGACGCCGCCTTTCGGGTAGATGTCGTATCGACTGAGCGGCCATTCGGTAAGTTTGCTTTTAGGCGACGCAGCCTTTCGGTTCGTAGGCGTTTATGCGTCTTGCCTTTTCGCTTAGTTTTCATTTAGGCGTCCCATCCTTTCGGTTAGTAGACGTTTCGTCTTCGGACTCTTTCGGTTCATTGGCGTTTTGGCCTCGTTTCTATTCGGTTCTTTGGCGTCGGCCTCTTGTCTGTCGGCGCCTTGTCTGTCGGCGCCGCGACCACACACGCAAGAATCTATCTATCACTGCCTTAAAAATATCCACTGAGTTGGATTATTTTAGGTGCAGAAGAATACAGTTCAATTAAATGCATTTATAAAACTAAATGAACGATAGCACTTGTAGTCACACGTTCAAAATATCCTAAACATACATATTTATTATATCAATAATGGCTTCACCCCGAGGACGCACATGGATTGAACGTACCAACAAAGTCATTTTCTAAATAAGTCTCACGGTGTTGACAAATGCCTTGACCTATTCTGTCCCAGAACCTCAAAATGGTAGTGCTCCTCTGCCAAGGAATCCATCCCCAATCCTAGCGCTGAATCAGCCAAGCCGTAAAAAAGATCAACAGGTCAGGTACCCTGAAGGACATACATAGACAACGTTTTGGGGGGAGATCCTTCTTCAGATTGATTGTAGTGGGGTGTGGGGGCAGATGAAAGCTGGAAGAGAGGTAGGGGCGGGACAAGTCTGGCAAGTGATAGGTGGACACAGATTGGACGTAGGTTTAAGATGAGAAGGGAAAGATTTCATAGGAACTTTTTCATTCAAAGGGTGGTAGGTATATGGGACGAGTTTCCAGAGGAGGTAGTTGAGGCAGGTACAATAACAACATTTGGACAGACACATGGATAGGAGAGGTTTAGAGGGATATGGGCCAAATGCAGCCGAATGGGAGTAACTTAGATGGGGAATCTTTGTCGGCATGGGCAAGTTGGGCTGAAGAGCCTGTTACCATGCTGTATGAGTTCATGACAAAAAATTACCTCACTTAATCTCAACTTGTTTTTTAATGGTTATATTTGTGCTTTGGATGATGTCAATCATTCTTGATCGTGGCCTCTCAGCAGTTTCTTGACACTTGAAGAATCTGAAAGCAGCATGCAGAGTTTAAATGAGATGCTTTGTTCAAAGGAGATATGTGGAGCAAGATTTTTTACACAGAGCATTGTGAGTGCCTGAAACCTGCTGCCGGAGGTGGTAGTGGTGGAGGGAGAAATGATAGAGGTGTTTACGAGACTTCTAGATAGACCCATGGATATGCAAGGACTGGAGGGATATGGATCAGGTATAGACAGATGCATTTAATTTCTCCTTTCATTCTGTTCATCACATGCATTGTGGGCTGAAGGGCCAGTGCTGTACTGTTCTATGATCAGGGGCTTTAGTTTAGTTCAGAGATATAGCTCAGAATCAGACCCTTCAGCCCACCGGGTCCACACCGACCAGCGATCCCTGCACACTGATGCCCCTGTCCCACTTAGGAAACCTGAACGGAAACCTCTGGAGACCGTGTGCCCCACCCAAGGTTTCCATGAGGTTTCCATGAGGTTTCCATGAGGTTTCCATGAGGTTCCCGGGGGTTCCGGTTGTTCTCCATGAGTCACCAGAGGTTCTGGTCAATTACTTGGAGAGCCTCAACCGAAGCGTGAGCTGCATCTACTGACCAAAGATCCTATTAGATCTTTGCTGCCGACCGCGCGCACACACACACACACACACACACACACACCACGAAGATATGGGGCCAGGGGCAGCGGAGGAGCGCTTTCTGCGTGTTAAAGAAGAAAGTAAACGGCTGCCACAGAGCATGGTAAGTCCTTTAGAGAGCGCGGGAGGGAAGGAGAGAAGGGGAGAGAGAAGGGGGGAGAGAAGGGGAGCGAGAAGGGCTTAGAAGGGGGGAGAAGGGGAGAGAACGGGGGGGGGGGAGGAGAAGGAGTGGAGACAGTTTTAATAAGGTGAATAAAGTTTTTTGTTTTTTTTTAAGTTCAATTTTATTAGAGGCATGTATACATAGAAACATAGAAACATAGAAACATAAAAATTAGGTGCAGGAGTAGGCCATTCGGCTCTTCGAGCCTGCACCGCCATTCAATATGATCATGGCTGATCATCCAACTCAGTATCCCGTACCTGCCTTCTCTCCATACCCTCTGATCCCCTTTAGCCACAAGGGCCACATCTAACTCCCTCTTAAATATAGCCAATGAACTGGCCTCAACTACCCTCTGTGGCAGAGAGTTCCAGAGACCCACCAGTGAAAAAAGTCCTTCTCATCTCTGTCCTAAAGGATTTCCCCCTTATCCTTAAGCTGTGACCCCTTGTCCTGGATCTCCCCAACATCGGGAACAATCTTCCTGCATCTAGCCTGTCCAACCCCTTAAGAATTTTGTAAGTTTCTATAAGATCCCCTCTCAATCTCCTAAATTCCAGAGAGTATAAACCGAGTCTATGCAGTATTTGTTCATAAGACAGTCCTGACATCCCAGGAATCAGTCTGGTGAACCTTCTCTGCACTCCCTCTATGGCAATAGTCCTTCCTCAGATTTGGGGACCAGAACTGTATGTAATACTCCAGGTGTGGTCTCACCAAGACCCTATACAACTGAAGTAGAACCTCTCTGCTCCTATACTCAAATCCTTTTGCTATGAAAGCTAACATACCATTTGCTTTCTTCACTGCCTGTTGCACCTGCATGCCTACTTTCAATGACTGGTGTACCATGACACCCAGGTCACGCTGCATCTCCACTTTTCCTAATCGGCCACCATTTAGATAATAGTCTGCTTTCCTATTTTTGCCACCAAAGTGGATAACCTCACATTTATCCACATTATACTGCATCTACCAAAGAGATTGAGAGGGGATCTTATAGAAAGTTACAACATTTTTAAGGGGTTGGACAGGCTAGATGCAGGAAGATTGTTCCCGATGTTGGGGAGGTCCAGGACAAGGGGTCACAGCTTAAGGATAAGGGGGAAATCCTTTAGGACCGAGATGAGAAGGACTTTTTTCACTGGTGGGTCTCTGGAACTCTCTGCCACAGAGGGTAGTTGAGGCCAGTTCATTGGCTATATTTAAGGGGGAGTTAGATGTGGCCTTTGTGGCTAAGGGGATCAGAGGGTATGGAGAGAAGGCAGGTACGGGATACTGAGTTGGATGATCAGCCATGATCATATTGAATGGCGGTGCAGGCTCGAAGGGCCGAAAGGCCTACTCCTGCACCTAATTTCTATGTTTCTATGTTATAATAAATAATTCTGGTTTGTCAATTAAGACAAATCTAATTTTAACAGATTTAAGGTCTCCGACATCTCCATAATCCACATTTTGATTGTGGGGGTTGCGGGGTTTTTTCAAAATTTTAATATTAATTTTTTCCCAGTTATTATACTGTAATCAAGGAAATTTGTTTGGTTTATTGTGTTTTAGGTATTGTTCAGATATGCCTAATATTATTAATTTAGGATTGGGCTCCAGTTGAGTATTAACCACTATGGAAATAATTAAAACAATATCCACGCAAATTTTTTTATTTTTATGCAACGTACAAAGTTATGGGTTAAATTAGCCTCAGAATATTGACATTTGTCGCAGATAGGAGAGATATTAGGAAACATTCTATTTAATTTTGTTTTAGAATAATGCAATCTGAGCAATATTTTAAATTGTATTAAAGAATGTCTGGCGTTTAACGAACATTGATGTAGACTTTCATCCCAAATATCTTTTGTTATGGGTTGAACTAATTCGTTTTCCCATGCTTGTCTATATAATTCCGTCGATGAATTCTCACTATCTAAAAGAGTATTATAAACGTAAGATATTCATTTGACTCTGTTGGGGTGTTTATTCAAACATTCATCTAGAATCTCTGGCTCTCTTGTTCAGTATTCTTGTGTGTGTGATTTAACATAATCTTTCAGTTGTAAATATCTAAAAAAACTATTTGAATGTAATCCATGATTCTGTTGTACCTGAAACGAGAGGAACACACCTTTTCTATAAAGATGTCCCATCTTTTTAATTCCATAATTTTTCCATTGTGCAAAACCTTTATCCAATTCTGAAGGTTTAAATGAAGGGTTATTTGCAATAGGTTTATTTGCAATTTATTTGCTATCAATTTGCATCCGGAAGTGGCGGCGCTGCTTGGCAGCTGCGGCTCCCCTGCAGTCCGTCTGTCTTTTAATTTTATTTTTGTCTTCGTGCCTGTTTTTAGGGATTATTTTTGGTTTGTTAGGTTGTGTATGTGTGTGGGGGGGAGGGGGGGGGGGGGGGAGAAACGGGGCTTTAGTCTCTCCCTTCAGGGGGATGCGACTTTTCTTGTCGTGTCCCCTGACACCGTCTCCGTCTGTGCTGAGGCCCTAATGGCGGAGCTGGCGGCCTCCAGCTCCCAGCGGCGGCGGCACGGCTTTCGGAGCTTCAGCGGCGACCTGGCTTCGGAGCTGCGGTGCTCCAGCGGCGGCCTGGCTTCGGGGATGCGGTGCTCCAGCGACGTTCAGGCGGCGGCCTGGCTTTCGGGAGCTGCGGTGCTCGAGCGACGGCCTGGTTTTCGGGGCTGCGGTGCTCCAGCGACGTTCTGGCGGCGGGCCCTGTGGCGGTGTTCCGGCATTCCGGCGACAGCGGTGGCGGCGGCCCGGTTTCGGAGGCTCGGCCGCGGGGCCTGGTGGACGGCAGCATCGGAGGCCTGGATCTCCTCAGCGCAGAGGGGGAATAAGGAGGGAAGAAGACAGAGACTCTAAGACTTTTGCCTTCCACCACAGTGAGGAGGTGTTTGGTGAACTCACTGTGGTGGATGTTAAATTTTGTGTTTATTGTGTGGTTTTGTTATTTTTATATATGTATGACTGCAGGCATGAAATTTCGTTCAGACCGAAAGGTCTGAATGACAATAAAGGCTATTCATTCATTCATTCAATAGGGAGAGAAAGTGATAAATTATCCAATTTTAGTGTTTTTTTTATTTGTTTCCAAATTCGAATACCACTATGTATTATTGGATTTTCACTATAGATTTAAAAATTCAATTTTGTAGGAGTTAACACAGTCGGACCAATTTCAAAAGGCAGACAATCCTCCTTAATAAAGTTTAATAAAGTTAGCGGGCATTTTGCCTTCCGGCGGATCTTCCCACTTAGTAAACCTGAACGGAAACCTCTGGAGACCTTGCGCCCCACCCAAGGTTTCCATGAGGTTCCCAGAGGTTCCTGGAAGTTCCTGTCACTTTCCCTAAATGTGGAAAGTGGTTTCCGCGTAATTGCGGCTTCTGCTATGTTCCTGCTTTTATTTCAAAAAAAACAAAAACAGTATCTGGAACTAAAAATAGGTTGCCGATTTGTCGAGGCCAGTGGTGGGGTCAGTCAAAGGCCTTCACTGACCGGCCATTCTGATTGGCTCATTGGAGTTTTCAGCAAATAAATCTTATTTGGTTTTCAGGATCTAGAAAATCCGCCGGAAGGTAAAATGCCCGCTAACTTTATTAAACTTCCTAAAACTGTCTCCACTCCTCTCTCCCCTTCTCCCCCTTCTCTCCCCCTGCTCTCTCCGTTCTCTGTCCCCTTCTCTGTCCTTCTCTCCCCTTCTCTCCCCCCCGCACTCTCTAAAGGACTTACCGTGCTCTGTGGGAGCCGTTTACTTTCTTCTTCACACTCAGAAAACGCTCCTCCGCTGTCCCTGGCCCCCACCTTTGCGATGTGTTTATGTGTGTGCGTACAGTCGGTTTTGGTCAGTAGATGCAGCTCGCGCTTCAGTTGAGGCTTTCCAGGCAATTGACCAGAACCTCTGGTTACTCATGGAAAATGACCGGAACCCCCGGGAACAGTGGGACAGGGGCTTTAGGAAACCTGAATGGAAACCTCTGGAGACTTTGCGCCCCTACCAAAGTTTCCGTGTGGTTCCCGGAGGTTTTTGTCTTCCTTCAACTAGCATCGCAACGGGCTTCGACTAAAAAATTGCCCGTTTCGACCATTAGGGAGACTGACAAAAACCTCCAGAAACCTTTGGTGGGGCGCAAAGTCTTCAGAGGTTTCCGTTCAGGTTTCCTCAATGGGACAGGGGCATTATGCTATCCTACACACACCAGGGACAGTTTACAATTATACAAAGCCAATTAACCTACAAACCTGTACGAAAGTGGGACGAAACCGGAGACCCCGGAGAAAACCCGTATTCAAGGTTGAACCCTGGTTTCTGACGCTGTAAGGCAGCAACTCTACCGCAGCGCTGCCATGCCGCCCTACGCTGTACAGATAAACCCTAGAAACTGGGAGAGTTGGTTTCTGGAGACACAGCGTAGAAGCAGACCTATCGTTCTATTGGGATTGCTCCTGCCCCGACATGATGCACAGGGACAATGCTTCAAGATCAGTAAATATATCTGAGGTGTTGTGGTCAGTTACAAAGAGGAAATTTTATATTAAGGAAGTCAGAGATGCAATGTTGTATTTTCGCATTGAAAATTGAACAATGTTTTTTATCAGGAGTGGAATATACAGTAACTGAGTATTTGTTGCCTGTTCTCAGTGTTGCTTTTTGACCTTTGTTAATCAGTCAACATTGAGGACACCAATTCATGTTCTCCTTGTGTTTATTTTGCATAGTTTATTTTCTAAATGGGGAGAGAATTCAGAAATCGGAGGTGCAAAGGGATTTGGGAGTGCTGGTGCAGAATTTCCAAGTAGTTAATTTTCAAATGGAATCGGTAGTAAGGAAGGCAAATGGAAGGAATCCAAAAAACAGGGATGTAATGCTGAGGCCTTATAAGATGCTGGTCAGATCACATTTGGAGTATTGTGAGCAGTTTTGGGCCTCATATTTGTGAGGAAGGATGTGCAGATGGAAAGGGTCCAGAGGAGGCTAATGAGAATGATCCCAGGAAAGATTGGGTTAACATATGATGTGTGTTTGAAGGCACTGGGCCTGAACTCACTGGAGTTTAGAAGGATGAGGAGGGAACTTCATTGAAACTTACTGAATATTGAAAGGCCTGGATAGAGTGAATATGGAGAGGATGTTCCCACTAGCCGGAGAGTATAGGACCAGAGGTCCTAGCCTTAGAATAAAAGGACGTGCCTTTAGAAAGGAGATGAGGAGGAATGTCTTTAGTCAGAAGGCGATGAATCTGTGGAATTCATTGCCACAGACAGCTGTGGAAGCCAAGTCAATGAATATTGTTAAGGCGGATATTGACAGACACTTGATTAGTACGGGTGTCAGGGGTTATGGGGAGAAGGCACGAGAATGAAGTTGAGAAGGAAAGATAGATCAGCCATGATTGAATGGCGGAATAGACTTGATGGGCCAAATGGCCTAATGCAACATGAACTTCAGAACTATGCTTCTCTGTGCTCGAATCACCCAGTAACTCCAACACTTGCCTCTATTTCTACACGTCAACCACCTCATCACTCCTCAACACAGTGGCAACCAACCAATCTACATCTGCAATCCCCCCCAAAATGGTTCACCACACTAGCCTTGATTCCTGATTGTCCCAGCTTCCCTCAAAGCCCTCACCATTGTCTCTCAGTCCGTCACCCAAACCCTCTGTAAGACACCAGCCTCCAGTCAGTCAAATGCCATCTCCTACCCAGGTCTCCAACTGCTCGTCTTCTCTGCCTCTCCAACCAGAAGGAATGGCACGGTGGCGCAGAGGTAGAGTTGCTGCCTTACAGTGCCAGAGATCAGGGTTCAAACCTGACTAGTGGTACTGTCTGTGGGGAGTTTGCATATTCTCCCTGTGACCACGTGGGTTTTCTCCAGGTGCTCTGGTTTCCTCCCACATCCCAGAGATGTATAGGTTTGTAGGTTAGTTGGCTTTGGTAAAGATTGTAAATTGTCCCTCGTGTGTGTAGGAGAGCGTTAGTGTGTGAGGATCGCTAATCCCCAGTGCGTAGGATAGTGTGGGATCGCTGGTCGGAGCGGACTCGGTGGGCCAATGGGCCTGTTTCCGCGTGGTATTTCTAAAATATGACCACCAGCGAGCAAGGAGATATATCTCTCCTGCAATGTAAAACAATGGCTGAAGTGTCATGGTTTCTATTCAAGGCTTGTCTCTGACTGTGCGAGAAGACAGTGCTGTCTAATGTGTTTCTTTCACTGTTGTTCTCAGGTTGGGGAAAGCCCAGATGTGCTCACTTCGTCTATGCAACACTGACTCTCTCTCTCTTTGCCATCGTCTGGAACATGTTCCTTGGGTAAGTCGCATCTGTTTGGTCTTGTTCCCCAAGCTGGTCCTGCCAGTGTATCTGTGGTAAACAGCATTTGGTTTCTGTAAGGCTTTTTACAAATTCAATAGAAAGTTTTGTTCTTTCAGGAATTTGGTTTGCGAAAAGGCTCTATAATAGGAAATGATTCTAATCTCTTTTTCATTGCCATCTTATTATTTGTTTTTAGTGTTATGAGCAGAATTAGGCCAATTTGGCCCATCAAGTCTACTCTGCCATTCAATCATGGCTGATGTATCTCTCCCTCCTAAGCCCATTCTCCTGTGTTCTCCCCTTAACTCCTGACACTCGTACTAATCAAACCTCCTAACCCCATTTTGCCAGGACTATATATTGCAGTATATGTGTTTATTTATTGAGTATCATGTGAACTTTTTTTTCCTCTCGTTATGTACTATGTTTACATATTCTGTTGTGCTGCTTCAAGTAAGAATTTCAGTCTCCTATCTGGGACACATGACAATAAAACACTCTTGACTCGTGACTCTTTCAATTGTATGAAACCTTTTTTGCCGCTGTGCAATTGAGAACCATCTTTTGCGCTTTGGCGTTTGACCTGCACCCCGAACCTGGCTTTCATGTGAGGCTCAGGCCGCCTCTTAATGACGGCTCAGATCAGAAAATCATGCCATGAAAATCTCATACAGCGGCGGTGGGTTTGTCATTTGAGTTGGTTCATTCAGACCCTGTCACACTGTACACGGTGGAGGCACTACGATGGCTCAAGGATGCTCCACTGACTCAATATAACCTTCAGCAATTCATAGTATTTGTTTTTACAATGGTACGTTCCAATTTCATATTTTCACAGTCATTCATCAGTAACCTATTTTCCTTTGTTCTCTTGGTTTCAGTGGGAGATGCCGCTATCTCTCTGACAGCAGGGACTAGTGTACCATTGTCACCATTTCCTCTATAAATGGGTGCTATTGATGTAACTGGTCTTATGATCGATGCTCCTGCACAAACACCCTGGCATGCAAACACCCTGCTCCAACCAGCTATGCTTTGCATTCCAAACATTTCCCTAATCAAATACCACCCACCTGGAACCTCATCCGTAAGTTATCTTTACGAGGTAATGTGCCCACAATTGACAATGAAGTATCATATGTGTATGTGAATGTCCCCTTTGGTTAAGGAGTATGTAAAGGAGTATGTAAATTCTTACATTAAACATATTACAAATTTGCCTTCCTTCCATTTCCTTATTTCTATATTTACTTTAGTTTAGTTTAGATTAGAGACACAGCGCGGAAACAGGTCCGCGCCGACCAGCGATCCCCGCATATTAACACTGTCCTACACACACTAGGGACAATTTTTACATTTACCAAGCCAATTAACCAACAAACCTGTACGTCTTTGGAGCGTGGGAGGAAACCGAAGATCTCGGAGAAAACCCAGGCATGGTCACGGGGAGAACGTACAAACTCCGTCCAGACAGCACCCGTAGTCGGGATCGAACCGGGGTCTCCGGCGCTGCAAGGGCTGCAAGGCAGCAACTCTGCCGCTGTGCCACCGTGACCACCACTTTCAAACTTGTCCAAATTTGTTACAATTTCCAGGGATTCCTTCTTCAAATGGCCCTGTTGTTACTTGGCCCTGTTGCCCATATTAATGACGGCTTATGATGAGCCCGCGCATCTAGCTCACCTCCGACCTGCCGCAAATTCACATTCCAGCACCTGCACTCCCTTTAAATATCCCGAATTTATCACCTCCTCTCTTTTAGTACACTCTACCATCTCTCCATTCACATCCATTCTTTCTTTCTTTCCGTAATTCCTCATACCTATCCTTCACATTATCTCTATTATTCCATGCTTACATTTCTCCAGTTTGTTTTCTGTTTTCCTCGTATGAAACCTGTTGCCCTTCACTTACTGAGAACATCACCGTTGCACAATGTTGTTTACCCTCTTCTTGTCGTGAGCTTACTGGAAAACGTGTACTGAGGCTCCCACGAGAGATTACAGTTTAGGATAGACAAAAATGCTGAAGAAACTCAGCATCTAAGGGTTTCGGCCCGAAGCCGTGCGGAATTGTGCGGTGTTCGTCCCGACATCGAGCAGGGCTCTGAAAAACTGACCATGTTCAAAAATTCTGCGCAGCAACGGCTTGTCGGCTCGCAGTCGCCTCGACGCATTACACACCACCTCGATGTCGTGCCTCCGTGACCCTCTATGTGTGTGGCTCCGTGGCCCTCTCTGTGTGTGCCCATGTGCCCCTCTCTGTGTGTCCCTCTGTCCTGGCGAACTTACCTTTAAGACTTCTCTCCAAGTTCGCCTCACTTTGCGCCGCGTTGCGCCACTCACCCGACCTCCGCGCGGCCCCTGCTGCCGGTTTGGTTGCGCTTGCCACATGCAGGCGCATGCTGGTGGGAACGGCCCTGTACAGGGATCACCCGACCTCCGCGCGGCCCCCGCTTCTAGTTTAATCGCGCTCATCACATGGAGTCGGATGCTGGTAGGACAGGTCCTTTATACTATCATACACACACTGGGGACAATTAATATTTCTACCAAGCCAATTACAGATTAGCCAAATCTGTAATTCTTTGGAGTCTATATCCACAGCTCATTACTGAGATACTTCGTTCAGGGGACCATTTCCCACCGTCACTCTCTGCTCCATTTTCTGAAAAATTGCCACAACTTGGATGCTCTTCCGTTCATTAACTCAACATTTGTTTCTTTCATACATTAACTTCACCAGGCGAGTCCTGCCATGGTGGCCAATTACTGTAACAAATTCCCCAAACAATTGTTGTTTTTAAATAAGACATCCATCTGCACATGTTCCACATCCCTCAGCTCCCTGCATACCTTAGTACCTGGTTAAAAGCCTCTTAAACGCCTCTATCGTATCTGCAGCCCTGGCAGTCTGGTCCATGCACTCACTTCTGTGTGAAAATTAACTTGCCCCACACATCTCCATTAAACGTTGCCCTTCTCACCAACAAGCTACAGCAGGTCCTCTGGTTTTTGACATTTCTACACTGGGACAAAGGTTCTGACTGTCTACCCTTTTTAAGCCTCTCACACATTTATATACTTCTCTCAGGACTTTCCTCCATCTCCAGCATTCCAGAGGAAACAATTCATGTTCATAAGTGTTAAAGAAGGAACTGCAGATGCTGGAGAATCGAGGGTTACTCGTTCTTCAGAGAACGGGGTTTCCCCTCCCCCACTATAGATGAGGCTCGCACCAGGGTCTCCTCCATGCCCCGCAACACTGCCCTCTCTCCCCATTCCCCCACTCACAACAAGGGCAGAATCCCCCTGGTCCTCACCTTCCACCCCACCAGCCAGCGCATACAACAGATAGTCCTCCGCTAGTTTCGCCACCTCCAACGTGACCCCTCCACTCGCCACATCTTCCCATCTCCCCCCCGTCTGCCTTCCGCAAAGACCGCTCCCTCCGCAACTCCCTTGTCAATTCTTCCCTTCCCTCCCGCTCCACTCCTTCCCCGGGCACTTTCCCGTGCAACCGCAAGAGATGCTACACTTGTCTCTTCACCTCCCCCATCCACTCCTTTCAGGGACCCAAGCAGTCATTCCAAGTCTGACAGAGGTTCACCTGCACCTCCTCCAACCTCATCTACTGCATCCGTTGCTCCAGATGCCAGCTGATCTACATTGGTGAGACCAAGCGGAGGCTGGGCGATCGTTTCGCCGAACACCTCCGCTCGGTCCGCAAAAACCAACCCGGCCTCCCGGTGGCTCAGCACTTCAACTCCCCCTCCCATTCCGTATCCGACCTCTCGGTCCTGGGCCTCCTCCACGGCCAGAGTGAGCAACACCGCAAGTTTGAGGAACAGCACCTCATATTCCGCTTGGGGAGTCTGCATCCTCTGGGCTTAAACATTGAATTTTCTCAATTCTGTTAACCCAGACTGCCCCCTCCCCTCCCCACCTCTCCCTCAGCCCTCGGGCCCTGACATTCCTTCTCCATCTCCCCCCCCCCCCCACCCCAGTCGCACTAGCTTCTCATTTTCACACCACAAACAGCTTACAATGGCCTGCTTCCCTTATCATCAATACTTTTTTGCATATCTTTCATTCATTGTTCTTTATCTCTCCACATCACTGTTTATATCTCTCGTTTCCCTGATCCCTGACCAGTCTGAAGAAGGGTCTCTACTCGAAACGTCGCCTATCTCCTTCGCTCCTTAGATGCTGCTGCACCCGCTGAGTTTCTCCAGCTTTTTGTGTAACCCTCATGTTCATAAGTGATAGGAGCAGAATTAGGCTGTTCGGCCCATCAAGTCTACTCCACCATTCACTCATGGCTGATCTATTTCTCCCTCCTGACCCAATTCTCCTGCCTTCTCTCCATAACCACTGACACCCATACTAATCAAAAATCTCTATCTCTGCCATAAATTCGAGTTTGGTCAACCTCCCCCTGCAGCTGATATTGTCACTTCTGTCTCCTCTCCAAAGCTTCCAAATCCTTCCTGTAATGGGATGACCAGAAATGCATGCAATACTCCAAATGCAGCCCGACCAAAGTTTTATAAAGCTGCAACATGATGTCCTGACACGTTTACTCATTGACCTGACCAATGAAAGCAAGCATAACATGCACATTCTTTACCTCTACATTGCACTTCATGTTCCACATTCTGTGTAAAAACTTGGCTCCTCAGATTCCTATTAAAACTTTCCACCCTCATCTTAGTTCTTAATTCCAAATTCATTCCACTGTAACCCCAAACTCTGTTCCATTTGAAGGATAAAAAATAAAGTTGTCTTTGTATTCATGATATTGTGTTAAACCACAGTCTATTGTGTGAACCACAGAGCTAACACACACGCACACACACACGCACGCACACGCACGCACGCACACACACACGCCTTTCACCCGTCCTGCAGTTCGTTGTTTCTACAACTCCACCCAAACCTGTCCCAACACCTCCAGAGACAGACTCCATTAAATCCCTCCTATCCTTCTTGTCTACTTCTTAAATGGGGAATATTGTCCCTAATTTTCCCGTAGCTGGTGGACAATCTGTGTCTGCCTGAGATGTGAAGAGAATGCAAGGAGGCAGCAGGATATGAACAGGCGAACTGAATTGTGGGTAAAGCCCCTGTCCCACTTAGGAGACCTAAACCGAGGCCTCAGGTGACCTTGCCCACCATCCAAGGTTTCCATGAGGTCTCCGGAGGTTTTGGTCACTCTCCCTAATGGTTGAAAGTGGTTTCCGTGTGGTCGAGGCTTCACCTAGGTTGCTCCTATTTTTTTCATCATGATTAAAACCGGCATCGACTAAAAATTGGTTGCCGTTTTAAAAATTGATAATTTTTTATTCGCAGGTCTAGTTGAAGCCGGTTTTCTTCATAGTCGAGGAAGGTTTTCAACATCTGCGTGGGAGGTGGTAGGAGGTTGCAGGTCACCTTGACCTTGATTTTTTTTTTTGGGTGGCGGGTAAGGTCACCAGAGGTTGCTGTTTAGGTCTCCTAAGTGGGACAGAGGCTTAAGGATGTCAAATGAATATCAGGTGGAAATTCACTTTAGTAGCAAAGAATAGTAAGATTAAACGAGCTTACCAGTTTGAAGTTTGATCTTTATTTTATGAGGAGTTATGATGGTGATTACGTGAAGAACCCAACCAGTGCGCATGCGCGTCAACTTATCGAAGTTCACCAACGTAACTCCTCATAAAATAAAGATCAAACTTCAAACTGGTAAGTTCTCATTTAATCTTACTATTTTACTTGGGAGTCACGTGAGTGATTCCGTGAAGTGTTTGAAGCTTTGTGATTTCATGCCGCAGATTCAAATCCCGGCTTCTCACTGCATTGATTGACTCGGATGAGAAATAATGCATTAGTGTTGGCATTGCATTTAAATGCAGTAACAAATTTTATTTGAAATAACAAAAACAACAGTACCCCTCTAACCCAGGGGGACCTTTAAACAGAACTTAAAATAGTATTGGCAAACAGCCCCGGATCGGCAATCGCCAATGGTAGAAGTTTTGAAAAACCAACTCATTTGACCACCTGGCGGCTGCCAAAATATGGTCGATGGGCACGTCGATCGCCCTGGCCACCGACGTAGCTGCTTCCCCAGTGGAATGAGATGTGAACACATCACTGTTAATACCTGCATCAACCAAGACTTGTTTCAACCACCTCCAGATAGTCTGAACTGACACTCTCTTATGTGGCTTTTTGTAACTGATAAACAACCCTGTTTTCATGTTACGCAAGGTCCCTGTAGCTGCAATGTATTGCATCAAATGTGTCTTTACACATAGGGGTGGAGCCGTGGGATATGCTTAAAACACAATCTTGAACCCTGTCACACCTGGCCTGCTTTGTTTGAGGAGGTCATAAATGTTGAATGTAACATTGTCTGCAGCTACTTCCATTCTATCTAGCTGTAGTTTTTGTAATGTCTGTACTCGCTGTGCTGGTACCAATACCATGAGCATGACCACCTTCATGGTGATTTTGGCCAAAGGCAGAGACGTGACAGGGACCCACTGACGAAGTAGCCTGAGAACCACGCTTACAACCAAGATTGCCATATATCTAGGTTTAGGGGGTCTGGAGTTAAAAATGCCTTTCATCAATCGAGCAACGAGAGGATGAGACCCAATAGGATGGTCGTCTGACCCCGTCAATAAATACGATGACAAAGCACTTCTGGCTGAATTGATTGCACTATAACTCAGCCCTTCATCGTAGTAGAGTGTTGACAGGAATTCTAGGACATGCAAAATATCTGCTGTACATAGTTAATATTATTTTGTACACAGAAAACTTCCATTTCTTTACATAAGAAATATACTGCTTTTGAGTACTCGTTCTCCAAGCTCCAGTGAGCATGTCCACAGTTCGACCAGACAATCCTCGCCCCAGATATGGCCTTCTTAAAGATTAACAAATTAATCTGCAAATTAACAAATCATATAACGGATGCCATTCACCAATTACTGGATGTACCAGTAAATCCCTTCGTTTGGGAACAGCCATCAGGGGTTGTGCCATCAACTGCAATATCAAAGGGTACCACGGCTGAGTAGGCCAGTCGGGTATCACCAGCACCCCTGAAGCGGCATCCTGCTTGATTTTTAGCAGACATCGACTTATGAGACAGAATGGTGGAAATGCATATAAAAAATGCAGCAGGAAAGTATCAATCGCTACTGCCCCAGGATCTGGTTCCCATGACACATATTTAAGTAGCTGGTGGTTTAGTCTGGAACAAGTCTACATCTGGCCTTCCATATTTGACAATTATATCAGTGAATACGTCCTGATTCAACATCCACTCTGTGTTGCCATGGAATTTCCGTGACCTGGTGTCTGCTACTATATTGAATCTACCTGGTAGATAAATAGCTGAAAGCCAAATGTTATTGTCAATACACCAGGTCCAGATTTGGTTAGCCAGTTTGTCACAAAATAGCGACTTGATGCCACCCATGTGATTGACATACGCCACTGCCGTAGTGTTGTCAGTTTGAAGCTGAACATGCAGACTTGTGTTAGAACAATAAGCCTTGAGCCCATAAAAAGCCCCCAAAAGTAGTTAATTCCCCATGTCTGCAGAAGCAATGCTTCTTCCATACTCCATCTGTCTCCACAGCTTGAGCTCGTATCAGTGGCACCCCACCCGAGTGCACTGACATCAGTGTGCAAGACCATGGAAGGTTGTTCAAGCACCACTGTGCTGAAACTACTGGAGACATGCTGAATCCACCACTGCAGATCAGTAACAGCATCTGCAAATAACTGCACGGGCCTATTATAATGGCCCAAATGTATTCTGAGTGCCTGTTCCTTTGCCCTCTGTAAGTGCTGGTAGTGCAAAGGCCCATACTGAATGGCTGGAAATGCTGCCACAAATTTTCCAAGCAGACTGCCATCTGTCTGATTGAAGGTTGTTGCTCTTTTAAAGGTTAATGCAACCATCAATGAGCTCCACCCATTTCCCCCTGGGCAGAGTCACTACCATTCAATTGTGAATCAATTGCGAAACCCAAATAGTTAATTGTTGTAAGTTGTGTCAATTTAGACTTTTCTAAATGAATGACAAACCCTAATTTTTCAAGTGTGAATTTAACAACTGCCACAGCTAATTCACTTGTTTGTTCTATAATTAAGATATCATCCAGATAACCCATAATCACATGGCCCTGAGCTCTAAATAGCCCCAGTACTGGTTTTAACAATTGAGTGAATATTCTAGGAGCTGAAGTTAACCCATTAGGCAGTGCTTTGAATTGTCATAATTGATTAATCCAAGTAAATTTTAAATACTTTCTATGCTCCAAATGAACAGATACTGAGTAATACGCATCTTTCAGATCTATGGTTGCCATTTAACAACTAATGGAAATCAGTTGATTGGCAGTAACAAATTTTTCCATTTTGAAGCGTCTATGCTGTACAAAAGGATTCAGATTAGTTAGATCCAAAATAATTCTACATCCTCTGTACTTTTTTGGTCGTGGAAAATTATTTGCACAAATTGATGGACTTTATGAACCGTCCTCTCAATTACTCCTTTGTTACACAAATTTTGAAGTTCAGCCTGAACCTCCAGTACTTCTGTTTGTGACAAATGGAGTGTTTTGTTAGGAACATGCTGGAGAGGTAAATCCCCATTTGGATCGAACTCAATCCGAAACCCTTGAATAATACCAAATGGATCTGAGGTAAGTTGCTTCCATTCTTCATAGAATAGATGTAATCTACCCCCAATTTCTGGCTGTGTTATACTTAATATGTTCCCATGAGAACCAGACCCACCTACCTCCTTGGTGACTGGTGTGACCTGATGTCCCCAGTTCCTGGCAGGAAACCCCATGGTTGCTCATGTAAACCCAGAAGCTGCACTGTTCCTGTAAGGATATCTCCTCTTTACAGGTTTGCTGGTCATCTTTGTTTTGATCAGGCCCACCGTTTTTGCCTCCTCACTCATCTCCTTGACCCGTTTTGCGAGGTCTTCTCCAAAAAGTAGGTTGGGTGGTTGGACATTGGAGGGCTTTCAGAGTGCAGCGAACCTTGACCTAATAGCCCTTTTTCTGAGACAGTTTATTTCAAAGTGAGCACTGTACAGCAACCCTAGTGCCTCTTGGTGTGTCCGCGACACATGCCCTCCATCCATCGTTCTTGCGAACGCCGTGATTCCCGAGCCCAATAACTTTAGTTCTCTGCAGTTTTATTTCTTCGGTACGCATGTCCACGCCCATTATTTGGTTTACTGTTGGAACTTTTAATAAAACGCAGTTCCTTGGAGTCTCATGCTTCTTAGCAGCTTCATCCATGGTAAGTTCCTGGAGCTGATGTGACACCATGTAGTTGATTGTGGAGGCCAGCTCTTCTCCCAGCAGCTCTCCTGACTCTGATGGGGCAGCAAATGGTGCTGCCAGAGATGGAACATCTGGCAATTCACCTGG
Source organism: Raja brachyura (assembly GCA_963514005.1). Next base: position 9,058,082 of record OY740806.1, read on the forward strand.
CTCAACCTCACCATCAGAGTCGGGGTTAGAACTATGCTGACCCATCGCACGTGCCTCATCAATGAGGGTGCTATCAAGCAGCCCTGTACTAGGTGCTGCTGGCGCCTCTTGTTCAGGGTGGCGCTGACACTCCTCCTGCTGGAGTGTGCCCTGCTGGAGCACTGTATGCACCAGTTGCTCCATTTGGGATAGTCATTCAAACACGATATCCAGCCCCGGAGAGGAATCTTCCCCCGATTCCGTGGGCCTAGCAGACTTATGTGTTGCCTTGCGCCCAGCTGGTGCTGGCTCTATGCTGTGTAGCACCAAGTCTGCAGTTGCTCTGCTTTTTGCCGGCGACTGTACAGGAGTATGCGGCAGCTGTTCACAGCCCATACTCCCGCAGCTCGCCACTTCCCCTTCCCCATTTTGTCCATGGTGCTAAACGACAAATAGGAAAAAGCGGCACCACAGCAAACTGACTTTTTTCACTCCAGCTCAGTTTTTTTGGCACTTACCTGGAGTCTAAATACTTACCGCTGGAGGAGCTCTGTTCCTCACAGCCTCCGTGCGCCAATGCGGCTGACGTACTGACGCGCATGCGCACTGGCGGGGTTCTTCACGGAAACACTAGCGTGACTCCAAAGTAAAATACTGAGTGGAGCACTGTTTAAAGAGATTGAAGCATATTGGTATTTAGAAGGACCTGGAATTCCTTTTAAAAAATAGTGAGAAAGTGCACCTACAGGTACAGTGAGGACATGTTGACACGTGACGCCTGTCTGGTCATGAGTGGTCACCCAAAGAGTCGTTCCTTTTTTCTGGTCGCCGCTGGATTTTCAACATTTGACATGCTGCAACTATGACGCGTGCAAGTTGCCGAATAAATTGCGTAAGTGGGGCTGGCCCTGAAACTAGGTTGTGTCCTGATGAAATGGTATCTAGAATATTATGTAGAACACAAAGTGCTGGAGTAACTCAGCAGCTCAGGCAGCATCTCGGTAAAACATGAATAGGTGACCTTTCAGCTCAGGACACTTCTCCAGAAAGGTTGTAGCAGCGGAGAGAAAGCTGGAAAAGAACCATGTATAAAATCATGAGAGAAATAGATACTTAGTCAAAGTGAATCGAGAACAGGAGGACATAGATTTAAGGTGAAGGGGAAAAGATTTAATAGGAATCTGTGGGATACCTTTTTCACACAAAGGGTGGTGGGTGTATTGAACAAGCTGCCAGAGGCGATAGATGAGGCAGGATAGACACAAAATGGTGGAGTAACTCAGCGGGACAGGCAGCATCTCTGGAGAGAACCAATGGGTGACATTTTTGGGTCGAGACCCTTCTTCAGTTGGGACGGGGACTATCCCAACATTTAAGAAACAGTTAGACAGGTTTGGAGGGATATGGCCCAAACTTGGGAAGGTGGGACTAGTGTAGCTGGGACATGTTGGCCGGTGTGGGCAAGTTGGGCCGAAGGGCCTGTTTTCATGCTGTATCACTATGACTCTAACTGGAGGCAGGACAAAGCCTGGCAGGCGATGGGTGATACAGGTGAGGGGGCGTTTTGATGGGTGGATAAAGGCTAGAGATGAAAGGGAGCCAATAGAGTGAGAAGGAGATGAAAGGGTGCCAGATGAGCTGTACAACCAGAGGGAGGCATTACTCCAACACTGTGCACTCTATGCAAAGTACCAGCATCTGCAGGTCCTTGTGTCTAGAATATTGTGTTCAGATCTGGTCTTCCCATCTGAGGAAGGCTTTACTTGCCCCAGAGGGAGTCCAGTGTGTATGCACGGGATTTATTCCTGGGAGGAAGGCTTATTGTTTGAGATGAGAAGAAATAGGTTGACTCTCACTCCCTGGCATATGGAAGAAAGAGAGATTATCTCATTAAAACAATCAACATTCTTGATAGAACAGATGTCGGGAGGTGCTTGCTCCAATCGAGCAGTATTGAACCAGGAATCACAGGCTCCCTGACCATTTAGGACATAGATGGGAAGACATTTCAAGAAATGAGTTGAATTAGTTGCCCAGAGAAGGCTGTGGAGGCCAAGTCATTGGATATTTTTAAAGTGGAGATTTACAGATTCTTGATTAATACGGGTGTCAAAGGTAATGGGGAGAAGGCAGGAGAATGAGGTTGAGGGGAAATATAGTTCAGCCATGATTGAATGGTGATTAGACTCAATGGGCTGAATGGCCTTATTCTGCTCCTAGACACACGAACTTATGAAATGTCTTCATCTGAGGCCATTGAATATTTGAACTTCACGAGTCAAAAGAACCGTGACTGAATATCAATAGAATCAGAAATCTAATCCTACATCGGCAACGGAAAACTATGCAAAGCCTCTGCCATTATGCAAATATGCTTTGATTTGTTCTGATAGTCTTTTTTCTTATCATACATCTTGCAGAATTTATGCATGCTGTATATATCATTTTTTTTTTTGCGCCCTCTTCTCACTGCTACCATCAGAAGTGTGAAGTCCCACACCACCAGGTTTAGGAACAACTACTTTAGGGCAGCACGGTGGAGCAGCGGTAGAGCTACTGCCTTACAGCGCCAGCGACGAGGGTTCGATCCTGACTACGGGTGCTTGTCTGTACGGAGTTTGCACGTTCTCCCTGTGACCTGCGTGGGCTTTCTCTGAGACCTTCGGTTTCCTCCCACACTCCAAAGTCGTGAAGGTTCGTTTGTTAATTGGCTTTGTACAAATGTAAAAATTGTCCCTAGCGTGTGTGGGGTAGTGTTAGTGTGCGGGGATCGCTGGTGGGTACAAACTCGGTGGGAAGAAGGGCCGGTTTCTGCACTGTATCTCTAACCTAAACTAAACTAAACTACTTTTTACAACCATCAGTTCTTCAAACCAAGCGACACAACCCAAATGCAATCTCTGCAACCCACAGTGACACTATGGATCACCTCGTGCACAGCATGGAGTTGACTCTGTTTTCCTAATTGTGTTTTGCACTGATGTCTAGTTTTTTGTTTTGCTGCATAATTTTCTTTGTGTTAGATATTTTAAACGTGATTTATGGATATAATTTATGCTTTTGTGTGCTGTCTTAGTCTATGTGCCTATGACGTTGCTGCAAGCAAAATTCACATTGTACCTGCTCCTCACTATGCTTGTGCACATGACAATAAACTCAACTTCGATAGATGCTTAGGTAGAGGAATTAATGGATGCCGATTTAGTAGATAAAAGTGCTGCTGAGGTTAAGGTCAGCCGATGAGTGAATATCAGGCGGGTTAGATGAACTACTTCATGTGTCTCTCATGTAGGTGTCTTCAGATTTTAATCATCTCAATCTATCACTTCCTCATGTAGGTTTAAACTCATTTCATCAGGCGCAAAAAAACAAACTGCTGGAAAATCTCAGTGGGTCGGGCAGCATCTGCGGAGGGAAAAGGATGGTCAATGTTTCATGTCAGGGCCCTGCATCATCGACCGAGAGTGCAGAGGGAAGAGTGAGATGTGTGTACAGACGTGAGAGGGAGGAGTGAGACAAGTGATCGGTGGAAACAGATGAAGAGGGTGATGATGTGCAGATGGAGGGGAGTGTTGATTCAGTGGCCGGGTGCTGTCGGGGGGGGGGGGGGGGAGAAGGAGAGATAAGGGAGATAGAAGTGGAAAGAAGGGGGGGAGGGAAGGGGAGAGAAGGGGGGGGGGGGAGAAGGAGTGGAGACACTTTTAAGAAGTGCTAGTAGACACATTTCAAAGGTATCTTATCAGTTGGTACTTCCAGGACAAGATATTTCAAAGGCATTAGTCATTGTCTGGATATACATCACCTGAGGCAAGCCTGGGCTTCTCTCTCTCTCTCTCTCTCTCTCTTGGAATACAGGCTACAACCTAGTCACGTAGTAGTGAACACTGCCCAGTCCATCATCGGCTCTGACCTCCCCACCATCGAGGGGATCTATCGCAGTCGCTGCCTCAAAAAGGCTGGCAGCATCATCAAGGACCCACACCATCCTGGCCACACACTCATCGCTGCGCTGCCTTCGGATAGAAGGTACAGGAGCCTGAAATCTGCAACATCCAGGTTCAGGAACAGCTTCTTCCCCACAGCCATCAGACTATTAAACACAAGTTAGAACAAACTCTGAACTATAACAGCCTATTACACGTTATCTGTTTATTTTTATATATATATATCTATATCTATATCTATATACACACACACACATATATATGTATATATATATATATACACACAAACACACACATATGTGTGTGTATATATATATATATATTTTTTTCAATGGTATAAGGTCACACTGATCCGTTCTGTATTTATTTATGCCTGTTGTGCTGAAGCAAAGCAAGAATTGCATTGTCCTATCTGGGACACATGACAATAAACTCTCTTGAATCTTGAACCTATTCCACCATGTATCTTTTATATATTTAAAAGCATTTATCCTTTTCACGTGGATAGCTGACGTTTCAGATTGGGACCCTTCTTCAGATTAATTGTGGGGGGGGGGGGGGGGGGGGGGGGGGGGGGATGAGAAAAAAGCTGGAAGACAGAGGGGCAGGAAAAGTAAGTAAGGTAGGTAGGTAGATGTTGCCCCGCCTGCTGAGTCACTCCAGAACAAGCATCTGCCGTTTCCTGTATCCACAAGCAACAGAGGGCTGGTCAATACAAAGACGACGGGCAATGAGACAAGAATCCTTTTAGAGGGTGCTTTGAGAATCAGGGCTCTGGCAGGTTGAAAGAGAGTGAACCAGATGCAGAACTATCAGGATTTCCAAACAGTCGGATAGCAAATGACCGGAGTTTCACCACAACGGAATTGTTCCACAAAGAACTGCTTTGGGCTGAACAACCATTGCCACTTTTTCCACCATTGCCATAGAGTTGCAGATTGCACCTGAGATTATAACAAAATGAGAGTTTAACAAAAGAGGACTAGTGTGTTTGTAAGTGGACAATTGCTGGAGAAACTCAGCCGTTGAGGCAGCATCTATGGAGCGAAGGAATAGGTGACGTTTCGGGTCGCGACCCTTCTTCAGTCTGATGTGGGGGTGGGGGGGGCGGGTAGAAGAAAGGAAGAGGTGGAGACAGTGGGCTGTGGGAGAGCTGGGAAGGGGAGGGGAAGGAGGGAAAAAGCAGGGACTACCTGAAATTGGAGAAGTCAATGTTCATACCGCTGGGGTGTAAACTACCCAAGGAACATATGAGGTGCTCTTCCTCCAATTTGCGGTGGGACTCACTCTGGCCATGGAGGAGGCCCAGGGCAGAAAGGGTGGATTCGGAATGGGAGGGGGAGTTGAAGTGCTGAGCCCCCGGGATATCAGGTTGGTTAATGCGGACTGTGCGGAGGAGTTGGGTGAAGCGATCGCCAAGCCTGCGTTGGTCTCACCGTGTGTTTGTAAAATTGGGACAAGGGTCCTTCTTGAGTACTGGCAGAGATAAGGAAACTGGACGGCCATGAAGCAATTCATTCATAATTCCTGCTACTTGTGACCAGTGGTGTCACAGAATGCCTTCTACAGGTTCCCTCAACAACTTCAAAGCAGTAAAATGCTCCAAGCGTTAAGAAGCAGTTTGATTTTTTTAACATTTTGAATTTTTTTAATGTTTTTTACCTAAAAAGCAGCGAAAGGATGAAGCGAATGTTCTAATTTTACAAACATTAAGAGGAAAAGCAAAAACTCTACTGGAATATATAAAAATTGGTTCACGAATGTCTAAAACGAATATTTCCTCAACCTAGCTGAGGCCGTCAGTAGGCAGGAACCTCCCTGGAGCACGAAGGAGAGTTCCAGCCACCTCATACGACCTCCTAGGACCTTGTGTCGACCATGCTGCGAGTTTGAGTCCAGGGCAAACGCTTCGCAACTCGCAGCTTAGGTCGCCCAAATGGGACAGGCCCTTTACTATTGAACTCTCATGACCATATAACATTATTTTACTAACTTTGAATATGGCTTATATAAAATTTCATGTGAAAATCTTACTATTCCAACAGCTGATAACAACAAAAAGCACAGACCTTCCTTTATTTGGAGCCCTAGAACTTACCATGAACTCAGCAGTAACAGATTTTACTTTGACTGTCAATAGCACCTTCTGTGTTGATGTTATTTGCATAGTTTCTCAGTTTACTCTTATCATCTGTGCTTTTCCCATTTGCAATTTCCATTTATTAGCCTTTGGTCTGTTTGTATCCAGCACTGACACATTTTGTGCCTGAATCCTGGGCTATCTCTCCACGAGGACATCCAGCCCCGTTCCCTACACGACTAGGATCCACGAGATGTCTACACGTGGTGTCCTATTGCTTTGTCATGAATAAAGTTGCACTGACCAATGATGGGTCTCGACCCGAAACGTCACACATTCCTTTTCTCCGTAGATGCTGCCTGACCCGCTGAGTTACATCAGCTGTTTGTGTCTATCTTGGATTTAAACCAGCACCTGCAGTTCCTTCCCACAGTGTGCAGCCTTAATGTTGCTTGTCACCTCTTTCATGGACTATGTGTTGTTGAGCTGATGTTCCTTGAGGTACACTCCTCAGACATGTTTCGTGAGTAGTCTGAAATGTGGGCATCATGTTCCACGTACATTTCTTAGTTTTCCGACCACTTACCTTCTGCTTGGACGTGACTTTATTCCCTGTGTTGCTTGTGTCCAGTTCTGAATCATTCATATTGTTTCCAGCACTGTCTGTATTCCTGGAGTCCATTTGGACTGATCCTACGAGACACGAGAGGTTGCAGAGGTTGGACGCTTGAGCTGTAGATAAACTATTGGAGGAACTGAGTGGGTTAAACCCAGCAGCCCAAGATTCCAGCATCTTCACTCTCTTGCATCACCATTGTACCGCTCCACTGCAAAGCATCATCAAGATATGCCCTCTTTCAAGGTTGTCCTCCTTCAGCAGTCTGAAGAAGGGTCCCAACCCAAAACGTCACCTATCTACGTTCTCCAGATATGCCGCCTGACCAGTTGAGTTACTCTAGCATTTTGTGTCTTAATTTGTAGACCAGCATCTGCGGTTCCTTGTTTCTAAAGTTCTCCTCTTTGACCTTCTGGGTTCCACCAGCAGACCGATGTCGCTCATATGTTGAGGTCTCCACCAACTTTTCCGCTGTTTTGTCCGACTGGGGATATTTATTTTTAGTGGAAGCTTCTTCACAAACCACATTCTCTGGCCTTCAGGTGTTCCTAGATCACCTCTGTTCAACTGCATTCCTCAATTTGCTACCATTTACCATGTACATCCTATTTTGATTTGTCCTGCCAAGATGTGGCACCTCACACTTATCAGCATTTAACTCCATCTGCCATCTTTCAGCGCACTTTTCCAAATGGCCTGAATCTCTCTGTAGTCTTTGAAAATCTACTTCATTATCCACAACACCACCTATCTTAGTATCATCTGCATACTTTATTTAATTTTAATTTTTATTTATTTTAAAAAAAAATTTATTAGTGGTACAGTAAATTCCATCAGTTTACGTCCCATATATATTATTACAATTATTGTACCCCTTACTTTTTTAAAGCTATTAAAAAAATGATAGAAATAGAGAAAGTAGAGAAAGTGAGAGAGAATTGTGAACGTGAAGAAGCGTGACAAAGGGAAAGAAGAAAGGACCCTTAGTCGAGGAATTAGAGAAAGGAAATTAAGAGATAGACCCTGGAAAAGAAGAGCGAGAAAGAAGAAAAAATGAAAAGACAGTTGCTTTATTATAAACATCACGCACAAGGAATTTACCAACTGGACAATTTTTCATCCCCCTTTACCAAGACTTGATGCCGGTGCCTTTTTGAGGTACTATGGCACCCTATCCTTGTAGTAAATCTATAAATGCAGACCACGTCTTATAAAAGCGATCTGATTTTCCTACCAGGCGAAGTCTCATATCTTTTTCCAAAATTTTATAATAAGGTTTTTTCCAGTTATTAACCCATATTTAAATAGGTTCTTTTGAAACACATTTAATTCCGGGCTACCTTCCGTTGTTCCAAAGATAATCCATTCTGCTTTTGGTATCAGTTTTATTTTAAATAATTTTATAAACATTTCAAAAATGTCAGTCCAATACGAAAAACAAATGAGTGCGCTATTGTAGCTTCTTGAGACTGGCATTTATCACAGATAGGTGATATGTTGGGAAAAAGTTTACTTATTTTAGTTTTTGAATAGTATAATCTATGTAAAATTTTAAATTGGATTAAAGTGTGTCTTACGTTAATTGAACATTTGTGCACATTTAGTAAATGTTCATCCCACCTCTCTTTTGAAATTTTGATAGCTAATTCTTGTTCCCAGTCTCTTCTGATACCTTCAGTTGTCGGTATTTCTACATTTAGAATAATATTATATATATATGATATTAAGTTTGCTGATTCAGCCTTTGTCTTCATTGCTTTATCCAGTATCTCTAGTGGCATATTGTAATATTCTTGTGCATATTTTTTCAGATAGTCACATATTTGAAAATATTTAAAATACTGATTATTTGCCAAATTGTACTTTAGTTGTAGTTGTTTGAATGATAGTAATTTTCCCGTTACATACAAGTCTCCAAGCATTTTAATTCCTACTCTTTCCCATTGTATAAATGATTTATCTATTATTGAGGGTTTAAACGAAGGGTTATTAACTATTGGAGACAAGAGAGATACATTTCTTAATTTTACGTTATATTTTATTTGTTTCCAAGTTTTAATTGTACTATGTATAATTGGATTTTTGTTATAGTTTGTACTGTTCAACTTCATTGGTGAGAGAAGGATCGCTCCAATATTACAAGGGGAGCAGTCCTCGCTCTCCATAATAATCCAATCCAGCTGCTGGGCAGAATTGTCCATCAGTTAAATCATATTTTTAATGTTTACAGACCAGTTATAATACATAAAGTAAAGGGCCTGTCACACTAGCGCGCGATTAGACGCGACAAGCGTGACAAATTCAGACGCGGGGGTCGCGTGGGGGTCAGGCGATCCCGGTGCGAGTGAAGGGCCTGTCCCACTAGCGCGCGATTACACGCGCGACGTCCGAAGGAAGGACGTTATTTTTCATCACGTGACGATGCGCATGAGCATGCGCGTTGCACGACGTCGGGCAGTGACGTCATCACGCAACGCCACGCTGAAGACGCACAACGTCAAAACGTCATCACGTTCTGCGCGACAGGATTTTGCCGCGCGTAATTTTTAAGCAGTGTCGGTTTTTGGACACTACGCGCGATGTTGACACCAGCTCCACACGAGTCCGCGGAACTCCACGAGACTCCGGCGATCGCAGTGGGACAGGGTCACGCGAGGCCGGACGACTAAAGCGACCACGGTAGGTCGCGCTTGTCGCGTCTAATCGCGCGCTAGTGTGACAGGCCCTTTAGAGAGTGCTAACCCCCCTACTGCTTTGGGTTTATTCAATTGTATTCTTTGTATTCTATGGGATTTATAATTCCATATAAAATTTTTAATGTCTAAATCCAATTTAAAAAAAAAAAAAAAAAAAAAAAATTGGTAGGTGTATTGGAATTGATTGGAACAGGTATAAAAATTTGTGGTAGAAAAATCATTTTATAGCATTTATTCAGCATATTAAAGACATCGGAAGCGTTTTCCAGAATTTAATTAAATTATATAATTTCTTAAGTAAAGGATTATAATTTGTGTTAAACATATCTTGATATCTTCTGGTAATTTCAATACCCAAGTATTTACATTTATCTGTAGCTATTTCAAAAGGAAACTTTAAGAGGTGTGTTGAGTCTTTCGGTTTTATTGACTTGATTTCGCTTTTGTTCCAATTTATTCTGTATCCTAAGAATGATCCAAAATCCTCAATTAAAATAAATATATTTGGTATAGTGATATGAGGTTTTGTGATGTACAATAGTACATCATCAGCATATAATGATATTTTATTATTTGAATATTTTGTATTGTAGCCATGGATATTCGGATGTGTTCTAATTCTTTCCGCTAGGGGTTTGATTATAAGAGCAAATAACAGCAGTGATAGTGAACATCCTTGTCTATTACCCCTTGACAATTGAAATTTCGTAGATAAAATGTTATTAGTTAATATTTCTAGCCGTTGGCTTATTATATGGTAATTTAATCCATGGGATGAAATTCTCTCCCTGTTGGAATTTCTGCAATACTTTAACTATATAATCCCATACCACCTGATCGAATGCTTTCTCTGCATCCAACGAAATAATTAATAATTCTTGATCTTCAATTTGGTGTGAATGCATTATGTTAAGTAGACGCCTCAAATTATTAATTGATTGACTCTTAGGGATAAACCCCGTTTGATCCGGATGTATTAATTTACTAACATACTTGATCTTCTAGCTAATATTTTCACTAATATTTTTTGATCTGTATTTAACAACACAATAGCTCTATATGATCTGGGTTCTTCTATATCTTTATATTTCTTAAGTATTAATGTAATCATTGATTCTGCTAGTGTTTCAGGTAATGTTTGTTCTTTAAGGGCATATGCATACATTTTGTAGGCGTGGTGTAATTATGTCGTAAAACTTTAATAAAATGACTTACTAAATCCATCACGTCCTGTTATTTTTCCATTCTTTAATGAAATTATTGTTTCTTCAGTTTCCTTAATTGAGATTTGTGCTCCCAATTCCTCTTGTTCCTGCAACTATAGTTTTGGAAGATTACAATTATCCAAGAACTCTGTGACTTTATTGGTGTCCATTGTCATTTTAGATGTGTACAAATTCTCATAAAATTGCGCAAATGTTTTATTAATATAATTCGGTAAAGTTAATACTTCCCCTCTATCTGCTTGAAAATCTACTTCATTATCCACAACACCACCCATCTTAGTATCATCTACATGCTTACTAATCCAATTTACCACACCATCATCCAGATCATTGATGTATATGACAAACAACAGTAGACCCAACACAGATCCCTGAGGCACCCCACAAGTCACCAGCCTCCAACCTGACAAACAGTTATCCACCATTACTCTCTGGTATCTCCCATTCAGCCACTGTTGAATCCATCTTGCTACTCCACCATTAATACCCAACAATTGAACCTTCTTAACCAACCTTCCATGTGGAACCTTGTCAAAGGCCTTACGGAAGTCCATATAGACAACATCCACCGCTTTACCCTCATCAATTTCCCTAGTAACCTCTTCAAAACAATTCAAGACGATTAGTCAAATATGACCTTCCAGGCACAAATTCATGTTGACTGTTCCTAATCAGACCTTGTTTTTCCAGATGCTCATATATTATCTCCATCCTTTCCTTTAGTATCCTTTCCATTAATTTTCCCACCACTGACGTCAAACTAACAGGTCTATAATTGCTAGGTTTACTCTTAGAACCCTTTTAAAACAATGGAACAACATGTGCAGTATGCCAATCCTCCGGCACCATTCCCATTTCTAATGACATTTGAAATATGTCTGTCATAGCCCTGCTATTTCTACACTAACTTCCCTCAATGTCCTAGGGAATATCCTGTCAGGACCTGGAGACTTATCCACTTTTTTTTTTCAAAAGTGTCAGTACTTCCTCTTCTTTGATCCTCATAGTTCCCACAGCTACCCTACTTGTTTCCCATACCTCACATAATTCAGTATCCTTCTCCTTGGTGAATACCAAAGAAAATACATTGTTCAATGTCTCCCCCATCTCTTTTGGCTCTGCAGACAGCTGTCCACTCTGACTCTCTAATGGACCAATTTTGTCCCTCATCCTTTTGGTATTGATATAGCTGAAGAAACCCTTTGGATTTACTTTCACCTTACTTGCCAAAGCAACCTCATAGCTTCTTTTTGCTTTTCTAATTTATTTCTTAAGATTCTTTTTACATTCTTTATACTCCTCAAGCTCCTCATTTACTTCATGCTGCCTATAAATATTGTAGATCTCTCTTTTTCCAAACCAAGTGTCCAATTTCCCTTGAAAACCATGGCTCTTTCCAATTATCATTCTTTCCTTTCAACCGAACAAGGACATAAAGATTCTGTACTCTTATAATGTCACCTTTAAATGTCCTTCATTTCTGTTCCACATCCTTCCCACAAAACAAAATGTCCCAATTCACTCCTTTTAATTCCTTTTGCAACTAACTTAGCCTTTCTCCAATCAAAAATCTCAATCCTTGGTCCATTTTTGACCTCCATAATTATATTGAAACTAATGGAATTGTGATCACTGGACCGGAAGTGCTCACCAATGCATACCTCCGTCACCTGACCTGTTTCATTTCCTAAAAGGAGGTCCAGCACTGCCCCTTCTCTGGTCGATGCCTCGATGTATTGCTGCAAAAAACTATCCTGCACACATTTTACAACTCCAAACCATCCAGCCCTTTTACAGAATGGGTTTCCCAGTCTATGTGTGGAAAATTGAAATCTCTCACAATCACTACCTTGTGCTTACTACTAATATCTGCTATCTCCTTACATATTTGCTCTTCCAATTCTCGCTCCCCATTAGGCGGTCTATAATACACCCCATTTCTCAGTTCCACCCAAATAGCCTCCCTAGATGAGCCCTCTAATCTATCCTGCCAAAGCACTGCTGTAATATCTTCCCTGACAAGCAATGCAACACCACCACCTCTTGCCCCTCCAATTCTATCACACCTGAAGCAACAAAATCCTGGAATATTTATTTTCCAATCACAGCCATCCTGCAACCATGTTTCACTAATCGCCACAACATTATACTTCCAGGGGCTGACCTGCATTCAGTGTTCTGCTAACACTTCATTCATATAACATATAACATATAACAATTACAGCACGGAAACAGGCCTTCTCGGCCCTTTCAGTCCGTGCCGACCATTTATTTTCCCCTAATTCAGATGGGGACTCAAATCTCAAAAAGGAACAGAAAATGCTGGAAGCACTCAGCATGTCAGGCAGTGTATGTGGAGGGTGAGGCAGAGGTATCGTTTCAGGTTAAAGATCTTTCATCAGAACCTTTGCTGTTCTGATGAAGGTAATTGAATGATCATGGAATCATTATGGACCTTAAACGTTAACTCTATTCCTCTCTCCACAATTGTTGATAGAAACAAAATGCTGGAGTCACAGATAAAAGGAATGGGTGACGTTTCGGGTCGAGACCTTTCTTCAGACTCAAGAAGGGTCTCAACCCGAAACATCATCCATTCCTTCTATCCAGAGATGCTGCCTGTCCCACTGAGTTACTCCAGCTTCTTGTGTCTATCTTCGGTATAAACTAGCATCTGCAGTTCCTTCCTACACTGGCTGACACGTTGCCTGTTTCCACCATTTTCTACACGATTTTGGTTTCAGTTTTTCTTTTGATTTTCTTACCCATCTCAGATTCTTTTAAAAGCTCAAGTTGTGTATCCTGTCCTGGGCATTAAAGACTTGCAAGATTCAAAGGAGCGGGCATTAATTACTGATGTATCAATGGTTACTTTCTAGAGCTCTGTATCTCTGTATCTGTATCTCTTACAGATGTTAACAGATGTTGATTGCATTACAGGCATTTCCTTCGACAGCAGAAGATCCATGAGTACTTCACTATACCACTGTGAGTAAGATAATTTTTTTTGCCATTTCAGGGTTTGGAGGCTTTAGAGCGGGTGCAGTATGTTGCCTGAATTATGGGGGTATTAGCTGCAAACCTGGATCTTTTTCTATAGAAGGCCAGAGGTCGATGGAAGCATATACAATGATAAGAGAAATAGATAGACAGTCAGTCCCTTTATACCAGGCTGGAAATGTCAAGGACTAGAGGGTGTAGCTTAACTTAAAGGGGGCAAGGTTTAAATGATTAGTGTGGGTCAAGATATTTACACAAAGGCCGGCCGGTGCCTGGAACACACTGCCAGAGGTGGTTGAAGGCAGATACAAAAGTGTTGTTTCAGAGGCTTTTAGATAGGCACGTGACCATGCAGGGAATGGAGGGGTATGGATCACATGGAGGCAGGTGAGTGATGTATCTTGGCATTGTGTTCAGCGCAGACCTGGTGGGCTGAAGGGCCGTGTTCTATGCACGGTGAGGAAGGGCTGCAGACTGGAGTCTTTCAGCCACTGTTCACTGAGGGGATAAGCCCTGGGTAGAAACCTCTCAAACCCTTGAAATGTGTGTCTGTATAAGTGACAACAGTGCAGTGAACCCTGAATGGAGGAACACGAGCAACGTATAGAACTGGTATCACTACAAAGACTGACCATCATGATGAATGGAAAGAAAGCTTTTGAATGAATAAAGTTTGCTTTTAGATCATAAATAATTTGAGGCAGTGTCGAAAATCCCACCTGTCATGGTCTGGAGGGGAACGTATTCTCTTCTTGCTGGTCAGCACATGTCAGCTACCCAACCATTCTGTGAAAGAGTAAGATTCTTTCTGTGCACCGAGTCTTAAGGGGTTGCACAGGCTAGATGGAGGAAGTTTGTACCCAATGTTGGGGATGTCCAGAACAAGGGGTCACAGTTTAAGGATAAGGGGGAAGTCTTTTAGGACTGAGATGAGAAAATCATTTTTCACACACAGAGTGGTGAGTCTCTGGAATTCTCTGCCACAGAAGGTAGTTGAGGCCAGTTCATTGGCTATATTTAAGAGGGAGTTAGATGTGGCCCTTGTGGCTAAAGGGATCAGGGGGTATGGAGAGAAGGCAGGTACGGGATACTGAGTTGAATGATCAGCCATGATCATATTGAAGGGCCGAATGGCCTACTCCTGCACCTATTTTCTATGTTTCTATGTAAAAGTCTGATCTTGACCGCTTTTGGCCCACTGCGCTGTGATTTCTGAGAGAACGCCGCCACCTACGGCCGGCATGTTTGGCCACCTCGCTCAGAGCCCCTCTCCGCCTTCCTGGACCGGAGGATTTTTCCCATCGATGAAAAACCAGAGAGATATTAATGTTTTTTTCTTTTTTGCCATTCTCTTTGCTGCCCCTGCTGGTGGGAGGGGGGAGGGACTATAAAAACCAGAAGTGGTGTGCCTCACTCAGTCGCTGCAAGATGGAGGAAGGCAGAGGGTCATGCCTCTCTGATTAACACTAAACACATGTCTACTCAACTGTAAGTGCCCTTAATGTGGTTTGAAAATGAAAATATGGTTTGTTTGAAGTAAAAATGCACTGCAAATGGCTGTTTGGATAAATTTGACAACTTCCTGTTTGCACTATATTGATTTTAGATAAAATGCTAACACTTACGGCTATGATGTTTGGCCTTCTTACTCAGTCCCCCTCCACTCTTCAGATGCAGAGGATGCTTCCCATCAATTAATAATTAAAGTGTTATTAGTGTTTAAAAAATGTTGAGAATCAATCTCCTGTTAATCACGCCATGAAGGCCACACCTTTTCCGGTGGGAGGGGGAGGGATGATAAAACCTGGATGTATGGGTGTGGCTCAGTCTCTGCAAGATGGGGGAGGGAGAGGTCACGACTGAGCTGTGAATCAACTGAACACACTGAATGTCTACTGAACTGTGAGTGTGGTGTTTTGTGTGGTTTTATGGTGTTTTATGGTGATTTAACCATGCTAGAAATGGTATGAAACTGCATTTGTATGTGGTGGCCTTGCACCCTGCATAAAATGGTATGAAACTGCATTTGAATTTGGTGGCCTTGCACCCTCCTTGAAATGGTATGAAACTGAACCTGAATTTGGTGGCCTTGTACCCTGCTTGAAGTGGTATGAAACTGCACTTGAATTTTGTGGCCTTGCACATTGCTTGAAGTGGTATGAAACTGCACTTGAATTTGGTGGCCTTGCACCCTGCCTGAAACGGTAGGAAAATCGATTTGAATTTTGGTGGCCTTGCACTCAGCTTGAAATGGAATTTCAAGGAATAGCCGTGAGTCAACTGCCAGCCCTCCAGCCGTGAGTGAGCTGCCAGCACATCATGCTTGAGGGACAGCTGCCACCCCACAAATCAATTTGGCCCACAATGTCTATACTAGTCCTCTGGAGACCAGTAGTCCCTGCAGTCAACAACACCCATACCAGTGCTCCAGAAGCCCCCTCCCCCCCCCCGCCCCCCACCATTGGCCACCAATATTGGAATTGGTGGAGAGGTGGACTATTGCGTCGGTGGACCAGCCCTCCCGTGTGCCCTCTCCATGGGACCCAACGGACCCCATGTGAACATGGGACCCAGCTCTGAACCTTGCGGTTCCCCACTAGTCACTGCCTGCCATACACTTGGGCGTCATTTGCGAGTGACATGAGGATTTTGAGAATCCCAAAATTCTGCAGCATCGCGCGCGACTGCGTGTTACTGCCTACGCCATGGCTCACCTCATGCTATGCGTGTATAATGCACACTCTGCGCGCTTTATGCTATGCGCGTGTCATGACGCGCGTCGTGGGTCCTGACGCATAAATGATGTTGTGTAAATGACGCCCAAGTGCGACATGCCCTTCACAGTCCTTTTCCCAGGGTAGATTCAAAAAACAAGGGGCATGGGCTAAAGGTGAGAAGGGGGAGAGTGTTTAAAGAGACATCAGAAACAACCTTTTCACTTCGAGGACAGTCCATATCTGGAATGAGCTGACAGAGTAAGGAATAAAAATGGATACAATTATGACTTTCAAAAGTCATTTGGACAGACATATAGATAAGGATTAGAGGTACATGGGCAAATGCAGGCAAATGGGGCGAGGCCATAATGCGAACTTGGTCGGCATGGACAAGTTGGGCTGAAGGGCAGCTTCCCTGCTGTATAACTATCATTCTATAATTTTAATTGGAATACATGGGGCTGCCACGGTGGGGCAGTGGTAGAGCTGCTGCCTAAAGCCCCTGTCCCATTTAGGAAACCTAAACAGCAACCTCTGGTGACCTTGCCCGCCATCCAAGGTTTCCATTAGGTCACAAGAGGTTTTGGTCACTCCCTGATGGTCGAAGTGGTTTCCGTGTGGTCGAGGCTTCATCTAGGTTGCTGCGATTTTTGTCATCATGATAAAAACCGCCTCAACTAAAAATAGGTTGGCGTTTAAAAAATCGATCATTTTTTGTCGCAGGTCTAGTCGAAGCCGGTTTTCTTCATAGTCGAGGAAGGTTTTCAACATCTGCGTGGGAGGTGGTAGGAGGTTTCAGGTCACCTCAACCGTGATTTTTTTGGGTGGTGGACAAGGTCACCAGAGGTTGCTGCTTAGATCTCCTAAGTAGGACATACAGCGCTTGCTGCGCCGGAGACCTGGGTTCAATCCCAACTACGTGTGCTGTCTGTGCCACGTGGGTTTTCTCTGAGATCTTCGGTTTCATCCCACTCTCTAAAGACATTCATTGTGATCATGGCTGATCGTCCCCTATCAATAACCCGTGCCTGCCTTCTCCCCATATCCCTTGACTCCACTAGCACCTAGAACTCAATCTAACTCTCTCTTAAATCCATCCAGTGACTTGGCCTCCACTGCCCTCTGTGGCAGGGAATTCCATAAATTCACAACTCTCTGGGTGAAAAAGTTTTTTCTCACCTCAGTCATAAATGACCTCCCCTTTATTCTAAGACTGTGGCCCCTGGTTCTGGACTCGCCCAACATTGGGAACATTTTTCCAGCAACTAGCTTGTCCAGTCCTTTTATAATTGTATATGTTTCTATAAGATATCCCCTCATCCTTCTAAACTCCAGTGAATACAAGCCTAGTCTTTTCAATCTTTTCTCATATGACAGTCCCGCCATCCCTGGGATCAATCTTGTGAACCTACGCTGCACTGCCTCAATCACAAGGATGTCCTTCCTCAAATTAGGAGACCAAACCTGTACTCAATACTCCAGATGTGGTCTCACCAGAGCCCTATACAACCTCAGAAGAACCTCTTTACTCCTATACTGAAATCCTCTTGCTATGAAGGCCAACATTCCATTAGCTTTCTTCACTACCTGCTGTACTTGTAAGCCAACTTTCAGTGACCGGTGTACAAGGACGCCCAGGTCTCGCTGCACCTCCCCCTTACCTAACCTAACCCCATTGAGATAATAATCTGCCCCCTTGTTTTTGCTGCCAAAGTGGATAACCTCACATTTGTCTATATTATACTGCATCTGGCACGCATCTGCCCACTCACTCAACCTGTCCAGGTCACCCTGCAACCTCCTAACATCCTCTTCACAGTTCACACTGCCACCCAGCTTTGTGTCATTCGCAAACTTGCTAGTGTTGCTCCTAATTCCCTCTTCCAATTCATTAATATATATGGTAAACAGTTGCGGCCCCAACACCGAGCCTTGCGGCACTCCACTCGCCACTGCCTGCCATTCGGAAAAGGACCCGTTCACTCCTACTCTTTGCTTGCGGTCTGCCAACCAATTTTCTATCCCATTAAGGCCCTGTTTAATCGCTGTGCTTTCAATGGTGAAGCACCAGAAGATGGGAACCACAGCATCTCTAATCTTTCCTGCAAATCACACGCTTCCTGCCTCGAACAGTCCCATCACTGTTACAGGTGAATCTTCTTGGAGGTGATTTTTAAAATGAAAGCTTATTTTTGGACCATTAACATCCTGACACAGTGAGGAGAGACTTGGAGCAGTTACTGAACCCTTCTGTGCCACCATTGTTGATTAGTGTAGCAATTGACCTTAGTTGCGAATGCAATCTGTAAACGTAAACTTCTCATATATTAACTTTGAGGTAGACCAAAATGCTGGAGAAACTCAGCGGGTGAGGCAGCATCTATGGAGCGAAGGAATAGGTGACGTTTCGGGTCGACTCTACTCCTTTGCTCCATAGATGCTGCCTCACCCGCTGAGTTTCTCCAGCATTTTTGTCTACCTTCCATTTTTCCAGCATCTGCAGTTCTTTCTTAAACATATATTAACTTTATATTACTTGTTGCAGATTTAAAAATGACAACACCACCGAGTCTGTCTATTTGTAAGTAAGATTGTTTTTGGTACCCGTGTCTGCACCCCAACCTATCCTACCTCCGCCCTTGCATTGTTGTGTGTGTATGTAGTGACTCCAGGATTCAGTAAGCATCTTATTGAGGTCCCCAAATCAGATTCCAATCGCTGGTCAGCATGGCTGAAGGGCCTGTTTTTGTGCTGTATTCCTGAACTGTGTCTGCATCCCAACCTCCAAATATGAAAGGTTATCTTTGGATGATTCTGACACATTCATGAGATGGACCGGGCACTTACTGAACCCAGAGCATATAACCTGTCTTCTGTGGCATTATTGTTGATTAGTGTAGTGCATAACCTTAGTTGTGAATGTCATTTGTAAGGGTTTACAGGGCCTGTCCCACTTGTCGATTTTTTGTTTGGCGATTGCCGGCGTCACACCAGTGTCACCCAAAGATTTTGAACATTTCACGATCCAGCGGCGACAAAAAAAATGTTGCGACACTTAAAAAAAACACAGCGCGTTATACGTCACCATGCCGCGTCACCGCCGCGTAACGCCGCATCACGCCGCGTATTTTTCGGTGACCTAATACGTCAGTCAATGATGCCGGCAATCACCAAAAAAAATCGCCAAGTGGGACAGGCCCTTTGTACTCTCATATATTAACTTTACATTGCTTGTTGCAGGTTTAAAAATGACAGCATTACCGGGTCCGACTATATGTAAGTAAGATTGTTTTTGGTACATGACACGTTTTGTAAATTATGACTTGTGTAAGTGATAAAGAGGGCTGCAAGGTGGCACAGTGGTCGAGTTGCTGCCTTACAGCACCAGGGTCCTGGCTCTGATCCCGACTACTGGTGCTGACTGCGCAGAGTTTGCACGTTCTCCCTGTGACCTGTGTGGGTTTATCGGAGGACTCGGGTTTGCTCCCACATTCCAAAGATAGAAACATAGAAACATAGAAATTAGGTGCAGGAGTAGGCCATTCGGCCCTTCGAGCCTGCACCGCCATTCAATATGATCATGGCTGATCATCCAACTCAGTATCCCGTACTTGCCTTCTCTCCATACCCTCTATTTCCCTTAGCCACAAGGGCCACATCTAACTCCCTCTTAAATATAGCCAATGAACTGGCCTCAACTACCCTCTGTGGCAGAGAGTTCCAGAGACCCACCACTCTCTGTGTGAAAAAATTCCTTCTCATCTCGGTCCTAAAGGATTTCCGCCTTATCCTTAAGCTGTGACCCCTTGTCCTGGACCTCCCCAACATCGGGAACAAACTTCCTGCATCTAGCCTGTCCAACCCCTTAAGAATTTTGTAACTTTCTATAAGATCCCCTCTCAATCTCCTAAATTCTAGAGAGTATAAACCGAGTCTATGCAGTCTTTGTTCTTAAGACAGTCCTGACATCCCAGGAATCAGTCTGGTGAACCTTCTCTGCACTCCCTCTATGGCAATAATGTCCTTCCTCAGATTTGGAGACCCAGAACTGTACGCAATACTCCAGGTGTGGCCTCACCAAGACCCTATACAACTGAAGTAGAACCTCCCTGCTCCTATACTCAAATCCTTTTGCTATGAAAGCTAACATACCATTGGCTTTCTTCACTGCCTGCTGTACCTGCATGCCTACTTTCAATGACTGGTGTACCATGACACCCAGGTCGCGCTGCATCTCCCCTTTTCCTAATCGGCCTCCATTTAGATAATAGTCTGTTTTCCTATTTTTGCCACCAAAGTGGATAACCTCACATTTATCCACATTATACTGCATCTGCCAAACATTTGCCCACTCACCCAGCCTATCCAAGTCACCTTGCAGTCTCCTAGCATCCTCCTCACAGCTAACACTGCCCCCCAGCTTAGTGTCATCCGCAAACTTGGAGATATTGCCTTAAATTCCCTCATCCAGATCATTTATGTATATTGTAAATAGCTGGGGTCCCAGCACTGAGCCTTGCAGTACCCCACTAGTTACTGCCTGCCATTGTGAAAACGACCTGTTTACTCCTACTCTTTGCTTCCTGTTTGCCAGCCAGTTCTCTATCCACATCAATACTGAACCTCCAATGCCGTATGCTTTAAATTTATATACTAATCGCTTATGTGGGACCTTGTCGAAAGCCTTCTGGAAGTCCAGATACAGCACATCCACTGGTTCTCCCCTATCCACAGTTGTACAGGTTTGTAGGTCAATTGGCTTTTGTAAAAGAAAATTGTAAATTGTCCCTAGTGTGTAGGATAGTGCTAGTGCATTGGTCGGCACGGACTCGGTGGGCTGAAGGGCCTGTTTCTGTGCTGTATATCTAAACTAAACCAGTGTCTGCACCCCAACCTACCCTACCTCCAACTGCACATTGTTGTCTCCAGGATTCAGTGAGCATCTTATTGAGGTTCCTTGTACCACCTCCCAGCTCCCACACCATGTACCATCTGAAAGTACAAGAGGAGGAAGGGCAGTGCTTCTCTCTCCATTATCCTGCACATCTCACAGGCTCCAACATTGAACAGACCCTTTAGCGTTGCAGGGCCAAACATCTCAGAAGAGCCTTCATAATCCAGAGGGCACGTCACGCATTTATTCGCGTGCAGCCTTCTCCAATTCGACCTTTTATTATTCAATATTAGTCCTTTTAATTCCTTCTCTCCAGAGATGTTGCCTGTCCCACTGAGTTACTCCAGCATTTTGTGTCTACCTTCGCCAATTCACAGCTGGTCCAGAGTTACGTATCTCTGTTGGCAGGGAATAGTGGTTCATTATTAATATTTCACGAGTCACATCTCTGGTGTCGAAGGCAGATGTCCAAGATGGAATACACCACAACATGACTATTGGTTGACTGAGGAAAATAAGTGTTTGAAGATCAAAACTCAATGAAAGGCAGAACTTAAAGCCAGGGTAACCAACCTTAGAGAAGTGAGACACTGTGTGGTCCGTTTCACAGAGACATGGCTTACCCCGACATACCTGACTGTGCCATTCAGCCCAAGGGAGTCTCCCTTCACCGGATGGACCACATGGCATCTTTGGGCAAGATTAGAGGTGGAGGGTCTGGTTCCTAATGCCCCTGTCCCATTTAGGAAACCTGAACGGAAACGCCTGGAGACTTTGTGCCCCACCCAATGTTTCCGTGCAGTTCCCGGAGATTTTTGTCCTCCGGCAACCACCTTCAACTAGCATCGCAACCGGCTTCGACTAAAAAATTACCGATTTTTTAAATGGAAACCACTTTCGACCATTAGGGAGACTGACAAAAACCTCCGGGAACCGCACGGAAACCTTGGGTGGGGCGCAAAATCTCCAGAGGTTTCCGTTCAGGTTTCCTAAGTGGGACAGGGGCATAATCAACACCTCACGGTGCTCAGACTTGGCGGGCATTATGGGCTCATGCCCCCGGGACCTGGACTATTTAACAGTGAAGTGCTGTCTCTACTACCTGCCATGGGAATTAACCTCAGCTATACTGGCAGCAGTCTACATCTCCCCCCCGTGCAGATCTCAAACTGCCTCTGAATGAACTGTACTGTGCTATCAATAGCCTTGAGACAAAACAGCCCAAAGCCCAGGTCATTGAAGCCGGAGACTTGTGTCTTGTGTCCCACCAGGGGCTAGAACACCCTCAACCTCTACTACACATTCATAAAAACACCTACAGCTCCATTTTCCCGCCACATTTCTGGAACTGTGACCATCTTGCTGTGCTTCTGCTCCATGCCTGTACAATGAAAGTGAAGCGGGAAGGTCCGATACGGAAAGTTGTTCAGTTGTTAGTCTGTGGAAATGGGTGTCATCCTAGGTGACATGTCAGTGGACTGGTCCATAAGATCTCATGTCTTAATGACTACCGCCCAGTAGCCTTGACATCCACCATCATGCATTGCTCCGAGAGGCTGGTTATGGCACGCATTAGCTCCAGCCTAGCAAACAGCCTTGATCCACTATAGATTATCTACCGTCACAACAGGTCCATCCATGGCCCAAAACTCATCCCTGGAACACTTGCATAACGACACCAACATTAGACTCCTATTCATGGTAAAAAAGATTTATCCGTATGTTACCAGGACTTGTGGGCTTGAGTTATAGGGAGCAGCTGGATAGGCTGGGAGTTTATTTTCGTGGCATGTGGGAAGCTGAGGGTAGATATTTTGAAGCAGACAGTATAATGTGGGGGCAGCATGGATAAAGTGGAGGCTCATGGTCTTTTCACCAACTTAGAGGATTCTAAAATTAGAGGGCATGGACGCAAGGAGAGAATGGAGAGACTTAAAAGGTATGTCAGGGGCAACGTTTAAACTCAGAGGACCTTCGATAACTGGAGCGAGCTGCCAGAGGAAGCTGTAGAAGCAGATACAATTGTGACTTTCACGAGACGTTTTGGATAGATATATGGATATGAAGGGTTTAGAGGGATACCAGCCAAAAGCAATCAAACAATACCTGCCCAGAATGATTGGCATGGACAAGGGGCAGGTGGGAGGGGAGGGGGGGGGGGGGGGTGGGTTTGAGGTGAGGATGGGGGCAGGGGGAGGGGGGCAAAGGGGCTGTTTCCATGCTGTGCAGCTCTATGACTTTAATTGGATTGTATTTACAGAAAGGGAATGTTTTTTTATGGCCCCATTGCATGGCCCGTTCTTTCATGGCTCAGGGCTAGAACATGAGGAGAACCTCCAAACTCTCATGCAAATCCAACGGCCACTTCCCTTGAGAGTTCGTCGCGGTTACAGGAGCAATGTCCTCGGGGATCATTTCAAAAATGAAAAGCTCGTTTTGGATCAGGTATATCCTGACGAGACGGATGGAATGGTTACAGAACCTAGAGCAACAATCAGTCTTCTGTGCCACCATTGTTGTTTGGTGCAGCACAAGACTGCAGTTGTGAACGTAATTTTGTAAGGGTTTAACCTCTCGTATATTAACTTTACATTGCTTGTTTCAGGTTGAAAAATGACAGCCCTACTGAGTATGCCTCTTTGTAAGTATATTGTTTTAGGTACTTGTATGTCCACCGCACTTGCACATTGTTGTATACATATGTAAAATCTCCTTATACCACCTCCCAGCTCCCTCACCATCTACCATCTGAAAGTACATGAGGAGGAAAGGCAGTGCTTCTCTCTATATTATCCTGCAGATCTCACAGGCTACAAGGTTGAACAATTCTTTAAGCTAAGGTGTAGTCCTAATCTTCCAACCAACCTCATTGCGATCCTTGGACATTTTCTCTGGAACTGTAATGCTCGTATGTTGCAACACCACATTCTTCACTCTGGCATTTTTCTCTTTGCCCCACCTGTTGTACCCGTGTTGGGCTTGGGTGTACTCATGGATAGTGTGATTTGACTGGATAGCACACAAGCACCATTTTCCATTCCATATTGGCACACGCTACTGTTGCATGGGAAGTTCTCGGAGGTCCCTTCTTTATCTAGTGAGCAGATGAAGTGGATTTTGGATGTGTGCCTCGAATCTTCCCCATTTCACAGCTGGTCCAGAGTTGTGTATCCCTGTGGCTTGGAAAATGAGACCCATTTCCCCATCTGTCGCAAGTCACATTTCTGCAAAAGCCAATGTTAAGCAGAGATAGATAGATTCTTGATTAGTGCTGGTGTCATCGGTTATGGAGAGAAGGCAGGAGAATGCAGTAAAGGAGGGAGAGACAGATCATCCATGAATGAATGGTGGAGTAGACTAGATGGGCCGAATGGCCAAATCCTCCTCCTATCACTTATGACCTTATGACCTTATGTTGAAGATGGAATTCACAGCTACGTGGCCTTTTGTTAGCTGAGGACAAGGACTCAATATTCACGATTCAATGAACAACAGTGTTCCATAACCCCCTCTATCTCTGACACTTGAACCATCTTCTGAACTGGACCATCCTACCAACAACCAGAGAGCAGGCATGAGCTACTATCAACCTCATTGTTATCTCCTCCCCTTCCCACCTCTCCCTCAGCCCTCGGGCTCCTCCTCCTTTTTCCTTCCTTCCCCCCCCGCCTCCCCCCACCCGCTACCAGTCTGAAGAAGGGTTTCGGCCCGAAACGTTACCTATCTCCTTCGCTCCATAGATGCTGCTGCACCCGCTGAGTTTCTCCAGCATTTTGTGTACCCACATGTTGGATTGAGATCCTTCTCATTTTTTTAATGCTTCTTGCTTTTCTTTTTCAGTTCTCAGGTGAACTTTCTGACTTTCTGCTATTGTTAAGGGAGGTGAATCTGTGGAACTCATTGCCACAGATAGCTCTGGAGGCCGTCATTAGGTAATTTTAAGGCAGAGATTGACGATTCTTGATTAGTAAAGGTGTCAAGGGTTGTGGAGAGAAGGCAGGAAAATGGGGTGAAGAGGGAAAGATGGATCAGCCATGATTGAATGGCAGACTCGATGGACCGAATAGCCTAATTCTGCTCCTGTAACTTATAAACTTGATATAAACAATTGCATTACATTTATTGATGTTTTTTATTTAACCATATAACCATATAACAATTACAGCACGGAAACAGGCCCTCTCGGCCCTTCCAGTCCGTGCTGACCATTTATTTTCCCCTAGTCCCATCTACCTGCATTCAGACCATACCCCTCCATTCCCTTCCCGTCCATATACCTATCCACTTTACTTTTAAATGTTAAAATCGATCCTGCCTCCACCACTTCTGCTTCGAAGCTCATTCCACACAGCCACCACTCTCTGAGTAAAGAAGTTCCCCCTCATGTTATCCCTAAACTTCTGTCCCTTAATTCTCATGTCATGCCCTCTTGTTTGAATCTTCCCTAACCTCAATGGGAAAAGCTTATCCACATCAACTCTGTCTATCCCTTTCATCATTTTAAAGACCTCAATCAAGTCCCCCCTTTTGTCCTATAATCCACTTTCCCTGCTCTGGCTTCATGCCATAAAGGAATGGGTATTTGTGCCAAGCTGTGTTATTTCTTTAAATGCTAACCATTATTCTCAGGCAGTTCCTCAGAATTAAGGTTGGCTTGTTTTCACTTCCACAAATGGAGCAGGAAGTGGCCAGTTTGGGCAGGACCTCTCTCTGCCCCCTACGTAAGGTTTCAGAGGTCTCAATCACAACCTTTGGTGATCCTTCAACACCTGCTTGGCTGCGGGCCAGAAGATGCCAAGAGTCGGTGCGGATGTTGCACCTCTTCGAGAAAGTTTTGAGCACATTCTTAAATTGCTTTCTCTTTTTGCTCAACAATCTCCCCCTATTACAGAGCTTGCACCACATTTCTGCTCGTTTTCCTTCTTTGAGAGAGTTTTGAGTACATTCTTGAGTCTTTTTCTCTCTCCGCTTAGCAAGCTCTATGAAGTTTGGAACAGCATGTCCAGCATGAGACAATGGAGTGTACCCACCCTAGCCAACTAGAGAAAACATGGGACTGAGTGCTGGAGGTAGCAGCCTTTAAGTGCTAGCTGATATTGGCTCACATTCTTCCAGTGAAACTCAGGGGTTTTGTGATGGCACCATTGATGATATTTTTCTAGTGCCTTCCAATGCCAACTGTATGTAGTCCAGGTCTCAAAAGCATATTGGAACATAACATCAAATTAATTGTCCTATGCACGGTGAGGTACGGGTACAATGAATTTCTTGCTTGCAGCAGCACCACGGGCACATAACATCGCACAGAAACGGGACAAGTTGGTGAAAGGATGATGCAAAGAACGAGACCGGGAATGATTGGGCAACATTGTAAATGCAGTAGAACACCTCAGGTCAGCAGAGACCTCTCGGTTGTTCAAGCTGATGCACTGACTGTTCTCCGAACGGAAGTTCCTCTTTGGAGACACAAGGGACTACAGAGGCTGGGATCTGGAGCAAAAAAAAACTAATTGGTGATGGAACTCGGGTGGGAACTGCAGAAACAGAGGGATAGACTGATGAAGGGTCTCGAGCCAAAAGCATTGGAAATCCTCTCATTCACCTTTTGTCATGTAGGAGGTTCAAGGCATTGACATAATAACAAGACTTAGCTGGTGCACTGTGAAGCATAAAAGTATGTTTAACTCTTTGTTTTCTAGATTTCAGTCCTGCACATTATGTGGTATTAGAGTACACTGACTGTTCGGGGCTCGATTGAGCGAAATAGCAAACTGCTGCAGGAATTCTGTGGGATTATCATCTCTTTGCCCTCACAGTTGCTGCCTAACTCACTGAGTTCCTCTGGCAGTTTTTTCTCACCAGATTCCTGCATCTGCAGTCTCTCTGAGCCCGGGGCCTGACAGACTCTGGCAGGGAGGGGTCTGGGTCAGAGGGCGAATCTATTATACCACAGTTCAAGACAAGACAAGTTTTATCTTTACTTTATCTCCATTTTATTACAGTGTAACCAGCACATCGTGCTCACCCTGGCACACGCTCAACACGGATCCCACCCTCTCAGGGTAAGTCTACAAACAATTCAAGCAAGACGTAAAAAACCAACCTCCCTCCCATTGACTCCACCATTGACTTCACGCTGCCTCAGCAGGGCCACCAGCATAATCAAGGATGAGTCTCACCCTACACACTCCCTCTTCTCCCCTCTCCCATCAGGCAAGAGTTACAGAAAAACGCACACCTCCAGACACAGGGACAGTTTCTTCCCAGCTGTTATCAGGCAACTGAACCATCCTAGAAACATAGACAATAGGTGCAGGAGTAGGCCATTCGGCCCTTCGAGCCTGCACCGCCATTCAATATGATCATGGCTGATCATCCAACTCAGTATCCTGTACCTGCCTTCTCTCCATACCCCCTGACCCCTTTAGCCACAAGGGCCACATCTAACTCCCTCTTAAATGTAGCCAATGAACTGGCTTCAACTACTTTCTGTGGCAGAGAATTCCACAGATTCACCACTCTCTGTGTGAAAAAAAAAATTCTCATCTCGGCCCTAAAAGATTTCCCCCTTTTCTTTAAACTGTGACCCCATGTTCCGGACTTCCCCAACATTGGGAACAATCTTCCTGCATCTAGCCTGTCCTACCCCATAAGAAGTTTGTAAGTTTCTATAAGATCCCCCTCAATCTTCTAAATTTGCTGAGTCTACCCAGTCTTTCTTCATATGACAGTCCTGATGTCCCAGGAATCAGTCTGGTGAACCTTCTCTGCACTCCCTCTATGGCAAGAATGCTTTCCTCAGATTAGGAGACCAAAACTGTACGCAGTACTCCAGGTGTGGTCTCACCAAGACCCTGTACAACTGCAGTAGAACCTCCCTGCTCCTATACTCAAATCCTTATGCTATGAATGCTAACATACCATTCGCTTTCTTCACTGCCTGCTGCACCTGCATGCCTACTTTCAGCTTACAATGGCTTGCTTCCCTTATCACCAATACTTTTTTGCATATCTTTCACTCATTGTTCTTGCTTTATCTCTCCATATCACTGTTTATATCTCTCGTTTCCCTGATCCCTGACCAGTCTGAAGAAGGGTCTCGACCCGAAGCGTCGCCTATCTCCTTCGCTCCTTAGATGCTGCTGCACCCGCTGAGTTTCTCCAGCTTTTTGTGTAACCCTGCCTACTTTCAATGACTGGTGTACCATGACACCCAGGTCTCATTGCACCTCCCCTTTTCCCAATCGGCCACCATTCAGATAATAGTCTATTTTCCTGTTTTTTCCACCAAAGTGGATAACCTCACATTTATCCACATTATACTGCATCTGTCATGCATTTGCCCACTCACCCAGCCTAACCAAGTCACCTTGCATCATCCTTTCATCCTCCTCACAGCTAACACTGCCCCCTCATCTGCAAACTTGGAGATATTGCATTCAATTCCCTCATCCAGATCATTAATATATATTGTAAATAGTTGGGGTTCCAGCACTGAGCCTTGTGGTACCCCACTAGTCACTGCCTGCCAATCTGAAAAGGACCCATCCTACTCTTTGCTGCCAGCCAGTTCTCTATCCACATCAATACAGAACCCCCAATACCGTGTGCTTTAAGTTTGCACACTAATCTCTTATGTGGGACCTTGTCGAAAGCAGTCTGAAAGTCCAGATATAACACACCCACTGGTTCTCCCTTATCCACTCTATTAGTTACATCCTCGAAAAATTCTATACGTCCCTGGGCCTGATGGTCTGCATCCCAGGGTCCTCAGGGAGGTGGCTCTAAAAATAGTGGACACATTGGTGATCATTTTCCAATGTTCAATAGATTCAGGATCAGTTCCTGTGGATTGGAGGATAGCTAATGTTATCCCACTTTTCAAGAAAGGAGCGAGAGAGAAAACGGGGAATTACAGACCAGTTAGCCTGACCGGTGGTGGGAAAGATGCTGGAGTCAATTATTAAAGAGGTAATAATGGGGCATTTGGATAGCAGTAAAAGGATTAGTCCAAGTCAACATGGATTTATGAAAGAGAAATAATGCTTGACTAATCCTCTGGAATCTTTTGAGGATGTGACAAGTAAAATGGAAGAAGGGGTGCCAGTGGATGTAGTATATCTAGACTTTCAGAAAGCCTTTGATTAGGTCCCGCATGGGAGTATGGTGACTAAAATTAGAGCACATGGTATTGGGGGTAGGGTGTTGACATGGATAGAAAATTGGTTGACTGACCGGAAGCAAATAGTAGGAGTGAACGGGTCATTTTCAGAATGGCAGGCAGTGACGAGTGGAGTGTCGCAAGGCTCGGTGTTGGGGCCGCAACTGTTTACCATATATATTAATGATTTGGAAGAGGGAATTAGGGGCAACACTAGCAAGTTTGCGGATGACACAAACGCAGTGTGAACTGTGAAGAGGATGTTAGGAGGTTGCTGGGTGACCTGGACAGGTTGAGTGAGTGGGCAGATGCGTGGCAGATGCAGTATAATATAGATACATGTGAGGTTATCCACTTTGGTGGCAAAAACAAGGGGGCAGATTATTATCTCAATGGGGTTAGGTTAGGTAAGGGGGAGGTACAGCGAGACCTGGGTGTCCTTGTACACCGGTCACTGAAAGTTGGCGTGCAGGTACAGCAGTGAAGAAAGCTAATGGAATGTTGGCCTTCATAACAAGAGGATTTCAGTATAGGAGTAAAGAGGTTCTTCTGCAGTTTTATAGGGCTCTGGTGAGACCACATCTGGAATATTGTGTACAGTTTTGGTCTCCTAATTTGAGGAAGGACATCCCTGTGATTGAGGCAGTACAACGTAGGTCACGAGATTGATCCCTGGGATGGCGGGACTGTCATATGAGGAAAGATTGAAAAGACTAGGCTTGTATTTCACTGGAGTTTAGAAGGATGAAGGGAGTCTTATAGAAACATATAAAATTATAAAAGGACTGGACAATCAAGATGCAGGAAAAATGTTCCCAATGTGGGGCGAGTACAGAACCAGGGGCCACAGTCTTAGAATAAAGGGGAGGTCATTTAAGACTGAGGTGAGAAAAAACTTTTTCACCCAGAGAGTTGTGAATTTATGGCATTCCCTGCCACAGAGGGCAGTGGAGGCCAAATCACTGGATGGATTTAAAAGAGAGTTAGATAGAGCTCTAGGTGCTAGTGGAGTCAAGGGATATGGGGAGAAGGTAGGCACGGGTTATTGATAGGGTACGATCAGCCATGATCACAATGAATGGTAGTGCTAGCTCGAATGGCCTACTCCTGCACCTATTTTCTATGTTTCTATGTTTCTATGTTTCTAAGATTCGTCAGACAATATTTACCTTTCATAAATCCACACTGACTTTGGCCAATTATTTCACCACTTTCCAAATGTGCTGCTATCGCATCTTTAAGAACTGACTAGCATTTTCCCCACTACCGATGTTAGACTAACTGGTCTGTAATTCCCTGTTTTCTCTCTCCCTTTTTAAAAAGTGGGGTTACATTAGTAACCCTCCAATCCTCAGGAACTACTCCAGAATCTAAAGAGTTTTGAAAAATTATCACTAGTGCATCCACTATTTCTGGGGCTACTTCCTTAAGTGTTTTGCCTATCTGGCCCTGGGGATTTATCGGCCTTTAATCCATTCAATTTACGTAACACCACTTCCCGGCTAACCTGGATTTCACTCAGTTCCTCCATCTCATTTGACCCCCGGTCCCCTGCTATTTCCGGCAGATTATATATGTCTTCCTTAGTGAAAACAGAACCAAAGTAGTTATTCAATTGGTCTGCCATGTCCTTGTTCCCCATGATCAATTCACCTGTTTCTGACTGCAAGGGACCTATATTTGTTTTAACTAATCTCTTTCTCTTCACATATCTATAACAGCGTTTGCAGTCAGGTTTTATGTCCCCTGCCAGTTTTCTTTCATAATCAATTTTCCCTTTCCTAATTAAGCCCTTTGTCCTCCCCTGCTGGACTCTGAATTTCTCCCAGTCCTCTGGTAGACTTTTTCTGGCTAATTTGCATGCTTCATCTTTTGATTTCTCTTATCTCTGATTTCCCTTGTTATCCACGGATGCACTTCCCTGATTTATTCTTTTGCCAAACTGGGATGAACAATTTTTGTAGTTCATCCATGCAGTCTTTAAATGCCTTCCATTGCATATCCACCGTCAACCCTTTAAGAATCAACTGCCAGTCTATCTTGGCCAATTCACGTCTCACACCCTGAAAGTTACCTTTCTTCAAGTTCAGACCCCTTGTTTCTGAATTAACAATGTCACTCTCCATCCTAATGAAGAACTCAACCATATTATGGTCACTCTTGCCCAAGGGGCCACGCACAACAAGACTGCTAACTAACCCTTCCTCATTACTAAATACCCAGTCTAGAATAGCCTGCTCTCTCGTTGGTTCCTCTACATGTTGGTTTAGAAATCTATCCCGCATACATTCCAAGAAATCCTCTTCTTCAGCACCCCTGACAATTTGATTCACGCAATCTATATGTAGATTGAAGTCACCCATTATAACTGTTTTACCCTTGTTGCACGCATTTCTAATTTCCTGTTTGATGCCATCCCCAACTCCACTATTACTGTTAAGTGGCCTGTACACAACTCCCACTAGCGTTTTCTGCCCCTTAGTGTTTCGCAGCTCTACCCATATCGATTCCACATCCTCCAAGCTAATGTCCTTCCTTTCTATTGCAGTAATCTCCTCTCTCACCAGCAATTCTACCCCACCTCCTTTTCCTTTCTGTCTATCCCTTTTGAATATTGAATATCCCTGGATGTTCTGCTCCCATCCTATCACCAACTAGAGAGCGGTCCTGACCTCATTGGAGACCCTTGGTCTATCTTTAATGGGACTTTACTGGGCTTTACCCTGCACTAAACATTATTCCAATTACTCTGTATCTGTACACTGTGGATGCCATGATTGTAACCATGTATAGCCTTTCCGCTGATTGGATAGCACACAACAAAAATGTTTTTGGTTGTACCTTGGTACATGTAACAATAACTAAACTAACTAGCAAGGGCAGCACAGTGGTGCCATGGTAGAGTTGCTGCCCAGGTTACGGACCCAGGTTCGAACCTGTTGCAGGTGCTGTCTGTACAGAGCTTGTACGTTTCCCGTGACCTGTGTGGATTTTCTCTGGGATCTCCGGTTTCCTCCCACTCTAAAGACATACAGGTCTGCAGGCTAATTGGCTTGGTAAAATTGTAAATTGTCCCTAGAGTGTGTGTGTAGTTAATGTTAGTGTACGGGGATCGCTGGCCAGCATGGACCTGATGGGCCAAAGGGCCTGTTTCCATGCTGTATCTCTAAATTGAAATACACTTAATTAACGAACTAACTACCTAAAGGGCCTGTCCCGCTGTACAAGGTAATTCAAGAGTTCTCCCGAGTTTTCCCCTGATTCGAACTTGGAAATGTCCGTAGCGGGTCCGTAGGAGTTCGTGGATGTCTCGGAGCGGCTCGTAATGCTAACGGTGGGTACTCGGGAAATCCGGTAACTCGTGACGTTTTTTCAACACTGTGAAAAATGTCCACGTGTAAAAAAAATACTTGTGATTAAAAATATTGTTACTTTTTACTCGTACGAGCCGCTACGAGACATTCACAAATTCCTACGGACATTCTCCGAGTTCGAATCAGGGGAAAACTTGGGAGAACTCTTGAAGTACCTCATACAGTGCGACAGGCACTTAACTCCTTGGTCGGACTTTGCTGGCTTCACCTAGCACTAAACATTCCCTTATCAGGTATCTGTCCACAGCAACTGGATCTATTGTAATCATGCATTGTCTTTCTGCTGATTGGATTGCATGCAACAAAAGATTTTCACTGTACCTCGGTACACATGAAAACAAGCTAACTAACCAACCAACCAACTAACTACATAACCAACCAACCAACCAACCAATCAACTACCTAACTAACCATCTAACTAACCGACTGACTGACTGACTGACTGACTGACTGACTGACTGACTGACTGACTGACTGACTGACCGACTGACCGACAAACTAACTAACTAATGAACTGACTGACTAACTAACAAATTAACTAACTGACTAACTGACTAACTAATTAGCGATTGTAAAGTTGGTTTGCTAAACTTCAATACTTCTCTTGACTTTGTCTGTGTTTTTTTTACAGTTTCATTCGGAATGCCAATTTGTTTTTAACACTTGAACGTCAATGGTGGCACGAAGGAAAATATATGACCAGGAATTTGCCATACGGGATAAAAGGCAGTGGTGAGGACCCCACTGTTGGCTTTTATTTTGTCTTTTCTACTGTAAATATGGTGGATAAACAGTTGCAACAGGTATTCCGTTAACATGAAATCTTTGATCCTTGACTTGACCTTTGACAATGGAGATGCTTCTGCACTTGCTGGGTTTATTTCATTTCGGAGTCACGTGAGTGACTTCGTGAAGAGCCCGCCGGCACGCATGCGCGGCATATCGTCGCATCGCATTGCTGTCGACGGCTGGTCGGGAGCGCGGCTCCTGACCAGCCCTTCAGAGGGCCGACTCAGGTAAGGCTAAGCCCCCTAGGGTTGGTGTTTCCTGTTGGGGGGGGGGAGCAGTGTGTTCTCTCCCTACAGGAACGTGGATTTGGAGTCACCGCCACTTATCCCGGAGCCTTTCTCAGCGGCTCACCTGCGAGTCGGGCCGGGAAACAGGCGTGGTAGTCGGGGAGCCCTGTTGGTACAGGGCCCGACCCGCCGATACACCGGAGCTCCAGTGTGAGTTGGTGTTTTGTTGTGGCGGGTGTATATTATGTTCTCTCCCTGCAGGTACGTGGGGAAATAGACGTGGATGTCGGGGAGCCCTGTTGTTACCGGGCCCGACCCGCCGCTATGCCGGAGCTCCAGTGCCGATTCAAGGAGCAGGTGCTCCAGTGTTGATTTGAGGAGCAGGAGCTCCAGTGCTGGTTCAGGAGGAGGAGCTCCAGTGCTGGATTAAGGAGCAGGAGCTCCAGTGCTGATTCGAGGAGCAGGAGCTCCAGTGCTGATTCAAGGAGCAGGAGATCCAGTGCTGGTTCCAGGAGCAGGAGCTCCAGTGCTGATTCAAGGAGCAGGAGCTCCTGTGCTGATTCGAGGAGCAGCAGCTCCAATGCTGATTCCAGGAGCCGAGAACGGGGTGCCTCTCGAAAGGGGGGACCCTGCCACAAGTTCGCCATTGGCGACCACGGGGAAGGGGTCGTGCTGCGGCCCGACCCCCCTCCGCTAGCCCTTCGTTGAAGGGCAGGGGAGGAGCCCGTAAGCCTAAACCCGGTTCGGGCCAAGGCTCCACCAGCCGCCATGGTGCGGTCTGGTGCAACGGTGGGACCTGGGTCTGTGAGATCTGCTATCCAACTCCCAAACCCCGCCGCTGGGACGGGGGGCTTGGGTACGGTCCCGCCTCGGTCGCCGAGTCCCCTGTCGATGGGGGGGACGAGACCGTGCGTCGGCAACGTCCACGATGTGGACAGCCGGCAAGCCCGCGCGGACGTCGCTCCATGCTTCTGCTGGAGTCGACCCCAAGCCGTCAGGGCCCTTTGTGGCAACGGCTTCCGCTCCCGTTAAACGGAGACGGTTGAACACCTTTCCCGCGCGGGAATCGCGCGGTTCGCTGCGGCGGCCGATAGCGACAACTTCCGGCACCGAGATCACTTCTCAGAGGTGCGGGCCGATGAAAGGAGCCCCGGCAATCTTTCTGAGCCGGAGGTCTCCGACCACCCCAGTGTTCAGGGTGAAGGGCGTATGGCCGCATGACGCGGCTACTGGAGAGGAGCCATCCAGCTCCAGTAGGCACAGGGAGGTTAACCGCCGTCAGCAGAAGTTGAGAACCGTCAGCAGACACTAAGCCCAGCGAACTGCTCCTCCCTTCAACGAGCCCATACGCCACGGTCGCCGAGTCCCCCATGCATGGGAGGACGAGACTATGCGTCGGCTAGGTCCATGATATGGGCAGCCGGCAAGCCCGCGCGGGCGTCGGATCTCCATGCTAAGTCAGGTGCCGACTTCCCATCGCATTTGCCCTCCGAGGCAGCGAGACCAAGCTCCGCCGAGGAGGCGTTTGAGAGTACCTCCCGCGCGGGAATCGCTCAGCTTCGCTGCAGCGGCTACCGGCGACAACTTTCCGGCACCAGGTTCACCTCGATGAGGTGTGGGCCGATGGACGAAGCCCCAGCAGTTCAGCAGAACATGAGGACTTCGGCCGCCCGAGTTTTAGCTCAAGGGGCGTATTGGCCAGGATGGAGCGGATATTGGAGCCCCTCCTGCAGCAGAATCAACAAAATTCGGGGAAGACTTCTCCAAGAGGGAAGGATATTCGGGGTCCTCCATCCCAGCATATGCCTCAACGGAAGTTTACGCTGTCTGCCGTTGAGCAGGCAGCAGGCACGGCTGAAAATTTTCGTCGGTACAAAAGGCGTGATAGAGAAAACTATTCACGAGCCCATTGAATTCGTCTCCCATATTTTTACTAGGCAAAAAAGGATGGAGGTTGTCGGGTGATTATTGACTTGACCAGTTGAATACCTTTGTAACATATACACATTTTAAAATGGACACCTTTTGAGACAGCCAAATCACTGCTTTCGCATGGTTGCTTTATGGCATGTATTGATTTGAAAGATGCATGCTATTCAGTGTCCATCCGGAAACATCACCGGAAATTTTTGAAATTTGTCTGGATGGATCAGCTCTGGCAATATCGGGCCTTACCAAATGGGCTTACTACCGCCCTAGGCTTTACTAAATTACTCAAACCTATTATGGCCGAATTACGTATACAACATCATATTGTAATGGCTTATTTAGATGATATTCTGCTTATTGGCAACACTCTGGAAGCGCTGTTTCAGCAACTGTTACTATATTTCAGCAGCTGGGGTTTATAGTCCATCCAGAAAAATCGAAGTTTCACCCATCCCAGGTTATGGATTATTTGGGTTTCACGGTGGACTCTATTCTAATGGGGGCCAACATTCCATTTCACAAGGTGGAGGAAGTTTCCCTTGCATGTCAGGATCTCGCATCCGCCAGTATACCATCTATTCGGCCTACAGCTAAGATGATTGGGAAAATCGTAGCTTTATTTCCGGCAGCCCGGTTTGGACCTTTGCATTATCAAAATCTGCGAAGGGCCACGATTGCTGCGTTAAAAAAGAACGCTGGTCATTTTGACAGACCTATGGGGCTGCCTTCCGATGCTAAGGTTGAGCTACAATGGTGGGTGTCCAATATTGGCAAGGCATTCAAACCTATTGTTGTGCCCAATCCGGTGGTATATTTGCAAAACTGACGCAAGCTTGGGGAGGTGCGGACAGCTCTTCTAGTTGTGGAGGCAGGTGGGATCCCCTTGAAGCTAGCATCTTGCTAATACAAGGGATTAACTATTTGAAGCTGCTTGCAGCATTTCACGGACTGCGGGCATATTGTGCTAATCTTAGTGGTGCTCATGTCCGTCTCCAAATAGACAACACTACAGCGGTGGCATATTTAAACCATATGGGCGGTACCAGGTCAGTCTCTTGTGACAAATTGGCTAATACTATTTGGTGCTGGTGTATTGATCGAGATATTTGGATTTCAGCTACCTATTTGCCAGGTAGGCTTAATACTGTGGCAGACACCAGGTCACGCAAATTCAATGATAGTTTGAGTGGATGCTGCATCCTCCAATATTTGCCCAAATTACAGCCAAATTTGGCCAACCGGATATCGACCTTTTTGCGTCCCGGTTGAACCATCAGGTACCGACATATGTTTCATGGGAACCAGACCCTGGGGCATTAGCGATTGATGCATTCTCGCTAGACTGGGGGAAGTGGTTTTTCTATGCATTCCCCCCGTTTTGCCTCATCAGTCGGGTATTACAAAAAATCAGGATGGATTCTGCCAGAGGCATTCTTGTCATACCCGACTGGCCCACACAGCCTTGGTATCCGGTGGTCTCTGACATGATTAGTCAACCTTGGGTCCCTCTAGAGGGTTGCCCACATTTGGTTTCTCACCCTGTCTCAGGGGAGTTACACCCCTGCCATGCCTATCTAAAATTACTGGCTTGCAGGTTCTGACCAGGCCATGGATGCAGTATGGCCTTACCACCCGGACCATGAACACCATTGGAGCATCATGTCGAGAGTCAACCAGGCGGAGATATCTCTCCCACATCACCAAGTGTGAAGCCTACTGCAGTCGCTCTCACATCACCTGTGATGATGTCTCCATAGCCGACGTCCTGGAATTCCTCGCGGGGTTGCACCATGATGAGCACTTGAGTTATACTGCCATCAACAGCGCCAGGAGTGCGCTATCATTCTACCACAACATCGAGGTAGGATCGAACAGGCTAGTGTCCAGGCTTATGCGGGGAATATTCAATCTGAATCCGCCTACACCACGCTACAACATCACCTGGGATGTCAGGGATGTACTTACCCTGCTCAGGTCGTGGTCACCCATGGAAGGGTTACAGCTGGACCAACCCACTATGAAATTGGTGATGTTACTAGCGCTGACTTCAGCACAGCGGGTTCAGACGCTCCACAAACTACGTATTGACAGGATGATGTCGACCCCGGGAGAAGTAGTCCTTTTTATCGATGAGCTACTTAAGCAGCATAGACCTGGGTGCACAGGGCTGCAGCTGAAGTTCCCGGCATACCCTGCAGATGCTCGGCTATGTTTAGCCACTCACATCCGTTACTACATCAAGGTGACGAGGAGCATCAGAGGAATGGAGTTGTACCTGCTTGTCACTCACAAAAGACCTCACCATCGAGTGACAGTCCAGACGATATCCAGGTGGCTCCGGATCGTCCTGAATAAGGCAGGTATTGACACTAATGTGTTTACATCCCACTCCACCAGGGCTGCATCTACGTCGGCGGCGAGAGTCATGGAGGTACCCATGGACCATATCCTCGCCACAGCAGGATG
The DNA here is from genome assembly GCA_963514005.1 of Raja brachyura. The sequence goes on from OY740806.1 coordinate 9,096,180, forward strand.
GGCGAATGAAGCTGTGTTCCAGCGATTCTATAATAAGCCTGTTGCTGCTCCCCTTCAGTTCGCAGAGGCCGTGCTGAACGCCGGGTGTGAACGTGGGGATGTCCCTGATTAAAAGGGTGTTATTTGTTGTGTTATTAACAAATCTTCTTTTTGTTTCAGTATAACCTCGTTTCGTCAACTTGTTTACTCCAATCCATCCTTGCTAGTGGTGTGTCCGCATGGACGTTGTCCAGGGCGTGTAATCACAGAAGCTTTGAAGTCTTCACGAAGTCACTCACGTGACTCCGAAATGAAATAGTAAGATTGAACGAGAACTTACCAAGTTTGAAGGTTGATCTTTATTTCATGAGGAGTTGCGGTGAGGGATTTCGTGCCCTCCGCTCCCAACCCTCGATCATCTTCAGCTGGTAATCAGAGTCTCTTTAAATCTTACTATGCCAAGTCATTTCTGTTGTTGTTTCTGTGATTCCACACCGCTGCTTTGAAGAATGTCGCGCATGCGTGCCGGCGGGCTCTTCACGAAATCCCTCACCGCAACTCCTCATGAAATAAAGATCAACCTTCAAACTTGGTAAGTTCTCGTTCAATCTTACTAATCTTCATCCTTGCCCATGTGATGTTTTGATGAAGTTTTTCCAGAAGTCTCTAGGTGCACGGGATAGTTGTTGGTTCTTGGTTACTTGATCCTCCAACATATTCCAACTGGAATTTAAACTGGAGGTGGTGAAGGGAGGGGTTTAGCCAGAGAGGGTTATTGGGAAGAAAGTGCCACTTTAAATTTAGTTGCATCTGGCTGGGCAACCGTGGCTTGGTGGAGATTATTCCATGCTTTAATAGTGCTTGGAAAGAACGAATTGCCGTACCCTCCTGTCTTTATCTTGCAGCCCAGTTGTTATATTTCCTTTTGATCCAAAGCCAATTGCTGCTTTTTTCTGCAGAATTTTATATCTCAAACAAAACAAAACTAACATTTAAAGAATTAATACATAATTTACAATAGCGCTCCCTGAGATCTTCAGTTTCCTCACACACTCCAAAAACGTACAAGTTTGTAGATTAATTGGGTTCGGTAAATTTGTAAATTGTCCCTCGTGTGTAGGATAGCGTCAACGCGCTGGATCGCTGCTCTAAACCGAAGATGATGGTTTAAACTGAACATAGACACAAAAGTAACTCAGCGAGACAGGTAGCATCTGTGGAAAGAAGGAACGGGTGACGTTTCTCGACCTGAAATGTCACCCATTCCTTCTCTCCAGAGATGCTGCCTGTCCCGCTGATTTACTCCAGCTTTTTGTGTCTATGTTAGGCAAGTTAGATCTTTTATGACCAACATGGCAGCAACAGTCTGAATGGCCTGTCCCAGGCATACATTTCCTTGTATTCTCAGGAGAGATGGAAGACAAGCAAATGTACACCTGTACAATGTTGGCATTCACTGTGTAAATGCTGCAAGAGGCAGCTGACATGTAAACAGGACAATTAGCAGGATGTTGATTGAATGCAAAACACCAGGACACAACTGTTTAGACAAAGAACAGCAGAAACATGCCTAAACCATGCCGCATTCACTGGAGTTCACAAAGTGATCATCTTTGGACTTTAACGATATGCTGGGGAAACTGGTCACTCGGTCCACTAGGTCCGTGTCGACCAGCGATCCCGCACATGAATATTATCCTACATATTTGGAATAATTTACAAATTTGTTCCCAAAGCCAATTAACATACAAACCAGTATGTCTTTGGGACGTGGGAGGAAACCGGATAACCCAGAGACAACACGCACACTGACAGGGAGAATGTACAATCACCGTACAGACAGCACCCGTAGTCAGGATCGAACCGGGTCCCTGATGCAGCAATGCTGCAGCTCTGCCGTTGTGCCACTGTGCTGCCCTTTCAGTATCCTCTCTGTTGGTACGGGTGCTGACTGTACGGGGTTTGCACGTTCTCCCTGTGACCTGGGAGCTCCGGTTTTCTTCCACGCTCCAAAAACGGACTGGTTTGTATGTTAATTTGGCTTTGGTAAAAATTGTAAATTGTCCCTAGTGCGTACGATAGTGCAAGTGTTGGGGGATCGTGGATTCAGTGGGCCGAATGGCCGAAGGGCCCACTTCCATGCTGTTTCTCTCAACTAAAACTAAACTAAAATTGATTTCAGGAATGCACGTCATTAAGAAAGAGAAATAGAGAGAACGAACAACAACAAGATGATGTTCCATCTTTGCTAGTCTAGGCAAGGTGGTGCCTGGCCATTTCCTTTGGCTGGACTCCACTTTGCTTTGGCTCATCGCGCTTCCTACATTTATATGTAATTTTCAATTTCCAACGAGTTATTTTGCCGAGCTAAAGCCCTAGTGCCAACTCTGGCAGGCGGTTTGTGGGCAAAGGCACCTTTCTGCCAATTTATACAAACATTTGTCAGCCTCGAGGCTTGGCTAATTGTGTGGGCGAACATTTGCAGTTTGAATTAAAATGATTTTGCCAACCGCAGGTTACTTTGTGAAATTGTCCAGAGACCAATGCCAGATTTACAGAAACTCTTCCCAAACACATTTAGATTTGTTTGGAGATACAGCATGGAAACAGGCCCTGAGGCCCTCTGTGTCTGCATCGACCAATGATCACACGTACTCTAGATCTATGCTGGGGATTACTTACAGAAGCCAATTAACCTACAAACCTGTGCGTCATTGCAATGTGGGAGGAAACCGGAGCACCCGGAGAAAATCCACGTGACCACAGGGAGAATGTGCAAACTCTATGTTGACCACAGTCATAGTCGGGATCAAACCTGGGTCTCTGGTGCTGGGAGGCAGCAACTCTACCGCTGCGCCACCTTGCCCCCCCCCCCCCAAGTGTGTCCAATGTGATGCCTGAAATATTATCGCGAGCTCTCCATCCAGCCCCAGTGTCCCAGCTCAACGTGGAAGCTCATGAACACTGCGTGTTGGAAGTTGGCAGCAGTGCTGGATGAATAGAACAGTACAGCACAGGAACAGGGGGCAGCACAGTGGTACAGTGGCAGAGTTGCTGCCTTACTGTGCTTTCAGCGCCAGAGACCCGGGTTCGATCCCAACCACAGGTGCTAGCTGTACGGAGTTTGTACGTTTCACCATGACCAGCGTGGGTTTCTCCAAGAACTTCGGTTTCCTCCCACACTCCAATGACGTACAGGTTTGTAGGTTAATTGGCTTGATATGTGGCCCTAATATGTGTGTAGGATTGCATTAATGTGCGGGGGTCAGTGCGGACTCGGTTGGCCGAAGGGCCAGTCTCTGAGGTATCTCTAAACTAAACTAAAATTAATGGGAAGTGTGGCAGGTTGAGAAGTAGGAATCTTTAGACTTCATGTTTAAGAAGGAACTGCAGATGCTGGAAAATCGAAGGTAGACAAAAATGCTGGAGAAACTCAGCGGGTGAGGCAGCATCTATGGAGCGAAGGAAATAGGCAACGTTTCGGGTCGAAACCCTTCTTTAGACTTTAGCCCACCGAGTCCACACCGACCAGCGAGCATCCCGTACACTAGCACGATCCCACACACACTAAGAACAATTAACATTTATTTTTACAGAGGCCAATTAACCTATAAACCTGCACGTCTTTGGAGCGTGAGGGGAAACTGGAGAAAGCCCACACGGTCACAGGGAGAATTGATGAAAACATTCATGCTCACTTGAAAGAAATCATTGTATCTTTATAACATTTTCTTCTCATCCTTCCAGAGGAAATTATCAGACAGATACTGATCAAAACAAAGTCCCACATGCCAGCTGAGATTGACAGGTAAATGCCTTTTGGGGTTTAATGGTTGACGGGTTTGCAGGGTGAACGAGAGCGGCAAGGGTATTTTTGTAGATACAGCGCGGATACAGGCCCTCCGGCCCACCGAGTCCACACCAACAGCGATCCCCGCCCACAAACACTATCCTGTACGCACTAGGGACAGTTTACATTCATACCATGCCAATTAAACTACAAATCATACGTCTTTGGAGTGTGGGAGGAAATTGAACATCTCGGAGAAAACCTACGCAGGTCACGGGGAGAACATGCAAACTCCGTATAGACAAGCATCTATAGTCAGGATCGAACCTGGGTCTCATGCGCTGTAAGGCAGTAGCTCCACCGCTGAGTTTGACACGATAGAATGTGTGGGCACTGAGAATGTACAAACAGCTTTTGCACAGTTTTTGTTTTGTCTATGATTTTTACACTGCATCAAGTTTATTTTAAAATTAAAATAAGCAGTGTGGGTGTATGTCACATTTGGGCTCATGCTTTTGTCAGGAAGTCTGTGCAGGTTGAAGATGAATTGCAGTAGGGCTGGGAGTTGTGGGGTACCTCACAGTGGCGCAGTGGTAGAGTTGCTGCCTTACAGCCCCAGAGACCTGTGTTCGATCCTGACTACGGGTGCCGTCTGTACAGAGTTTGTACGTTCTCCGTGTGGCCGCGTGGGTTTTCTCCGGGTGCTCTGGTCCGTACACTAGATCTATTCTACACACTAGGGACAATTTACAGCAGTCTATTAATGTACAAACCTGCACATCTTTATGATGTGGGAGGAATCCAGAGCACCCAGAGGAAACCCACGCAGTCACAAGGGAGAACGTACATACCAGATACAGACATCACCCGTAGTCAGGATCGAACCTGGATTTCTGGCGCTGTCACTGTGCTGCCCGTTACACTCACTAAGCCCCTGCAGTCACAGAAAGTGGTTTTCATAAGTCATAGGAGCAGAAGTTGGCCATTCGGTCCATCAATTCTACTTTGTCATTCAATCATGGCTGATCTATCTTTCACTCTCAATCTCATTCTCCTGCCTTCTCCCCATAACCCTTGACACCTGCACGAATCAAACATCTGTCAACCTCCTCCTTAAAGTATCCAGGGATTTGGCCTCCACAGCCTTCTGTAGCAATGAATTCCACAGATTCTCCACCCTCTGACTAAAGAAATTCCTTCTCATCTATTTTCTGAAAGTACAGTGCATCCTTTTATTCTGAAGCTGTGCCCTCTGGTCCTACACTCTCAAAACTGGATTGTTTTCTCTGGGGCATTGGAAGCTGAGTAGAAACGTGATGGAAGTTGGCACAATAATGAGAATTAAGGATAACAAAGGCAGTCAGAACCGTTTTCATAAGGACATAAGGTCATATAAGCATATAACCATATAACAATTACTGCACGGAAACAGGCCATCTCGGCCCTTCAAGTCCGTGCCGAACAACTTTTTTCCCTTAGTCCCACCTTCCTGCACTCACACCATAACCCTCCATACCCTTCTCATCCATATGCCTATCCAATTTATTTTTAAATGATACCAACGAACCTGCCGCCACCACTTCCACTGGAAGCTCATTCCACACCGCTACCACTGATAGGAGCAGTATTAGGCCATTCAGCCCATTAAGTCTTTTCTACCTTTCAATTATTGCTGATCTATCTCTCCCTCCTAACCCCATTCTCCTGCCTTCTCCCCATAACCCCCGACACCCGTACAAATCAAGAATCTGTCTATCTCTGCTTTAAAAGTATCAATTGATGGCCTCCCCAGCCTTCTGTGGCAAAGAATTCCACAGATTCTCCACTAAAGAAATTCCTCCTCACCTATTTTGTAAACGTACAGCACATCCTTTAATTCTGAAGCTATGACCGCTGGTCCTACACTCCCCCACTAGTGGAAACATCAGACTGGAGACAGGAGGGCATGGGTTTCAGGTGTGAGGGGAAAAGTTTTAAAAGAGATCTGTGGGACATTTTGTTCACAGAAGGTGAGGGTTCCCTCAATGCACTATAGGGGGGTGGTGGTGGAGGCAGATACAATAGTGGGATTTAAGACGTTTTTAGGTAGGCACACGGATGAGTAGGGAATGTTAAGTTAGGAGGATAGGTTACATTATCTTGATATCATGTTTAGCACAGAAATGGCCTGTTCCTGTGCCACACTGTTCTGTGTTCTGTGTTCTATCTTCTGTGTGCTATGTGCTATGTTTAACATGAATGCCAAAGCAAGGCTGCCACACTCACAAGGCTGTTCTACCCGAATGGTTGGGTGGATGATCCATCTTCGACCTCATTACTGATGCCGTCCTTCAACCAACTTGTTCTACTCCATGCGATATCAAGAAACCGCTCACCACACTGGATTGAGAAAGGATCACGGCACAATATAATACCACATCACATAATTCCTCATGTCTGAGGAAGGATGTGCCGGTGTCGGAGAGGGTCCACAGAAGGTTTACGAGAATGATCCCAGACAAGAGCGATTTAACCTATGATGATCGTTTGAGAGCACCGGGCCTGTACTCGCTGGTGTGTAGAAGGATGAGGGAGAACCTCATTGAAACTTACCGAATAGTGAAAGTCTTGGAAAATGTGAATGTGGAGAGGATGTTTCCACTAGTGGGAGAATCTAGGACCAGAGAACATAGCTTCAGAATAACAGGATGTACCTTTAGAAAGGAGATAAGAAGAAATGTGTTTGGTCAGACGGTGGTGAATCTGTGGAATTCACAGCCACAGAAGGCTGTTGAGGCCATCAATGGATATTTTTAAGGCAGAGATTGGCAGATTCTTGATTAGTACAAAAGCAGTACAAATGCAGTTTGGCTAGTTACTGCCCAGTGAACTGTGCAAGAAGGAACTGCAGATGCTGGTTTAAACAAAAAATAGACATAAAAAGCTGTGAGACAGACAGCTTCTCTGGAGAAAAGGAATAGGTGACAATTTTGGTCAAGACCTGAGTCATCCGGGTCTGAAGAAGGGTCTCGACCCGAAACATCACCTATTCCTTTTCTCCAGGGATGCTGCCTGACCCGCTGAATTACTCCATCATTTTGTGTCTATCTGCTTCCCAGTGAATGTGGTTGCCATCATCTGCATCGTGTTGGAAGCTCTCCAACTCTGCCAGGGTCTGCCAGGACCACCTGACCTCAGAGGTCAGCGATGCCTTGGTCCAAATGTGGACCAAAGAGCTGATGTCCAGAGATGTTTGGGAGCAAGAGGTCAAGGTCATCCTTCTATATCTCTGACCATTGGGCATTTAAACGGTTAGTATCTCGTATAAAAGGAGATGATAGTGCTTGGTGGTGGTTAGTTATCACAGGCCCAGGTCATTAGTCCTTGCTTGTATGCAACAAGAACCCAGTTTGGGCATGGACATATTGATGCACAGAGTCTCTTGCCCAGAGTAGTGGAATTGAGGAGCAGAGGACATAGGTTCAAGGTGAAAGGAAAAGATTTAATAGGAATCTGAGGGGTAACCTTTTCACAGAGGGTGGTGGGTGTATGGAACAAGCTGCCAGAGGAGGTAGTTGAGGCAGAGACTATCCCATTGTTTAAGAAACAATTGGACAGGTACATGGATAGGACAGGTTTAGAGGGATATGGACCAAGTGCAGGCAAGTGGGACTAGGGTAGATGGGACATTGTTGGCCGGTGTGGGCGCGTTGGGCTCTGTTTCCACACTGTTATCACTCTATGTTGAAGTAAATTGTCCAGACCACACTCATCTCCAACAAGAGCACATCGAACCACCTCCTCCTGGTATCCAATATACGTGGATACACTGAATGGCATATTGATGAGAGAGTGGATATTGGGAATTAAGGTTTAGGGGACAGTTGATCATGGGGAAGAATGTGGTGGTGGAGAAGACTGGGATGGAGCAGGTGGGATTAGGCTGAGAGTTAGATGGGATAGACACAAAGCTGGAGTAACTCAGCAGGTCAGACAGCATCTGTGGAGAAAAGGAATAGGTGACGTTTTGTGTCGAGACTCTTCTTCAGATCCGACCCGACCTGATCCGACCTTAAACGTCAACTATCATTTACTCCAGATATGCCGCCTGTCCCGCTGAGTTACTGCAGCTTTTAGTGTCTATCTTTGGTTTAAACCAGCATCTACAGTTCCTTGGTAGACACAAACTGCTGGAATAACTCAGCGGGACAGGCAGCATCTCTGGAGAGAAGGAATGGGTGACATTTCGAGACACTTCTTCAGACTGATGTCAGGGGAGTGGGCGGGACAGAGATATAGAAAGTAGTTGCAGACAGTAAGACTTGTGGGAGAACTGGGAATGGGGAGGGGATGGAGACAGAATGAAATAGCAAGGGCTATTTGAATTTAGAGGTCAATGTTCATACTGCTGCGGTGTAAGCAACCCAAGTGAAATATGAGGCGCTGTTCCTCCAATTTGTGCTGGGCCTCCCTCTGACAATGGAGGAGGCCCAGGACAGAAAGGTCAGATTGGGAATGGGAGGGGGAGTTAAAATGCTGAGCAGCTGGTAGATCAGGTAGGTTGAGATGGACTGAGCGGAGGTGTTCAGCGATATGATCACCAAGCCTGTGCTTGGTCTCGCCGAACAGACGTTGACACCTAGAACAGCGGATACAGTAGATGAAGTTGGAGGAGGTGCAAGTCAACCAGCAGTTCTTTCCTACACAGTGAGATGGAGTAGTTGGGTACAGGCTGAGGGTGGATTGGAGCGCATGGGTATGGGAAGAGGGTGGGGATGGAACAGGGTGGGATGAGTAGAGATTAGGATAGAACAGGTTGGATGGATCAGGCGATAAGAGACAATGGAATGGGATGTTAGGATGTAGTGAAGAATGACTCGATGTACATTTCCAAGGCTCTCCGTGAAACTCATCGCAAGGGTGTGCCAAGCTGGGATAATGCCAGGGTTGGAATGTCAGTGGATATTGTAGGATGTAATTTAGAAGGGATGAATGGGAGAATGGCAGTAGGTGTGAAGACTGAGGATAGGGAGGGAGAAGTGAAATGATCAACTGGTAAGCATATGGAACTAAATGTGGTCTTAAACTCTAGTGACAAGGAACTGCGAATTGTTAAAGAATTGTCTGAAGAAGGGTCTCGACCCGAAACGTCGCCTATCTCCTTCGCTCCTTAGATGCTGCTGCACCCGCTGAGTTTCTCCAGCTTTTTGTGTAACCCAAGGAACTGCGAATGTTGGTTTATGAAAAGTCCTAGAGTAACTCAGTGGGCCAGGCAGCGCCTCTGGAGAGAAGGAATGGATGACGTTTTGGATCGAGACCCTTTGTCAGGAGTATTGCGTACAGTTCTGGTCTCCAAATCTGAGGAAGGACATTATTGCCATAGAGGGAGTGCAGAGAAGGTTCACCAGAATGATTCTTGGGATGTCAGGACTGTCTTATGAACAAAGACTGCATAGACTCGGTTTATACTCTCTAGAATTTAGGAGATTGAGAGGGGATCTTATAGAAACTTACAAAATTCTTAAGGGGTTGGACAGGCTAGATGCAGGAAGATTGTTCCCGATGTTGGGGAGGTCCAGGACAAGGGGTCACAGCTTAAGGATAAGGGGGAAATCCTTTAGGACTGAGATCAGAAGGACTTTTTTCACATAGAGAGTGGTGGGTCTCTGGAACTCTCTGCCACAGAGGGTAGTTGAGGCCAGTTTTTGGCTATATTTAAGAGGGAGTTAGATGTAGCCCTTGTGGCTAAGGGGATCAGAGGCTATGGAGAGAAGGCAGGTACGGGATACTGAGTTGGATGATCAGCCATGATCATATTGAATGGCGGTGCAGGCTCGAAGGGCCGAATGGCCTACTGCTGCACCTAATTTCTATGTTTCTATGTTTCTATGTCAGAGGTCGAAATCCATGTTGTGTGACTCCATCACCTACCCATTTTTGCAGAAATGCTGCCTGACCTGCTGAGCAACTCCAGCAATTTCTGGCGAGCTCCGTTTGTGTTGAGTAATGATGTACTCACAACTGGTTTCTAGGAAACCTTGTCATCAAATGAATGAAACAAGTGTTACGGTTTTGCTGCCAACGCTACTTGGTTATGTTCCGTCTCTGCCTCCACTCAGCCCGCTTGTCTCTTGCCAGGTTGCCGTGTAAACGGTGTGTTGTCGTCGGCAACGGGAACTCACTGAGGCAGAGTCTCCTTGGAGGAGTCATCAACAAATACAACGTCGTTATTCGGTGAGTGATATCATAGTCATAGAGTAATAGTGTGGAAACAGGCCCATCAGCCCAACCTGCCCACAGCGGCCAACATGTCCCAGCTCCCATAGTTCCAGCTGCCTGCGTTTGGTACATATCCCTCCAAACTTGTCCTATCCATGTATCTATCTAACTGTTTCTTAAATGTTGGGATAATTCCAGCCTCAACTACCTCGTCTGGCAGCTTGTTCCATACACCTTCCATTCCCCTTCACCTTGAACCTATGCCCTCTTGTCCGCGATTCCCCTACTCTGGGCAAGAGATTCTGTGCGTCCACCCGATCTATTCCTCTCATGATTTTATACACTCAATATGATCACCCCTCGTCCTCCTGCACTCCAAGGAATAGAGACCCAGCCTACTCAACCTTGTGTGGATGTCGCATTTGCTTGCAACATGGCTTCCTTTACATTTAGATGAGTTTTTATTTATAGACACAGGGTGTAAATAGGCCCTTTGGCCCACCGAGTCCGCACCGACCAGCGATCCCTACACACTAGCTCTATCGTACACACACTGGGGACAATTGACAATTTTGTCGTATCCAATTAACCTACAAACCTGTACGTCTTTGAAGTGTGGGAGGAAAGTGGAGATCCTGGAGTAAACCTGGTGAGAATGCACAAACTCCGTATACTCAGGAGCAATCCAGGTCTCTGGCGCTGTACGGCAGCAACTCTACCGCTGCGCCACTGTGCTGCCCATTGATGGGACAAAACGTGATCCGGGCAATCCTTTTGCAGAGGAACGTGCTTTGTCTACAATGGCCCTCTTGAGCCTGGTTCACATGATTTAACCTCCATTTCCCATTCGGTCTGTCGGGCACCTATCCACCAGAAGCCCAAACACTAACTAGAAGAGCAGCGCCTCGTATTCTGCTCGTGCAGCTCAATGGCTCATTTGCACTTTATTTTCACATGTACTGAAGTACAATGAAATTCTTTTCATTTGTGCACAGTTCAGTATCAATCCTCCTATAGAATAGGCACAATCATACTAGGTATGTGAGTGCAAGATAGTGGAGCACACGGAGTCAGTACACAAGAGTCAGGCTGTTCAGGAAGCTTCTTGTGCCCTTCAAGTGCAATACAATACAATCGGATAGAACTTGATTAATTGATCTGCCAACAGTCATCAAATACACAAAAGCACAAAACACATGAAACATGACATTAAAGTGACGAGTGGAAAGGATTGGGGATATGCAAACATTGGGGTGGGGGGGGGGGGGGACGGGGTGGGGGGGAGTCAGTCTCAGTCTACCCCGCGACAGAAGGGGAAGGAGTTGCACAGTTTGATAGCCACAGGAAAGAAGGATCTCCTGTGGCGTTCTGTGCTGCATCTTGGTGGAACCAGTCTGTTGCTGAAGGTGCCCCTCAGGTTGACCACTGTGCCATGGAGGGGGAGCCCTGTATTGTCCAAGATGCTCCACAGTTTGAGGACCATCCTCCCCTCCAAGACCACCTCCCATGAACCCAACTCTACCCCCAGGACGGAGCTGGGCTTCCCGGTCAGCTTGTTGATTCAATGGTATGAACATTGAATTTTCCATTTATGTGTGGCCCAGTCCCCTGTGTTTCTCCCCCCTCTCACTAGTCCACACAGGGTCTCTCTCTCTTTTCCATCCTCCCCCACCTAGTTTCATCTGTTCATCAGTCACAACTTTATTTTCTCCATTGTGCCACCCTTCGTAAAGTCGGTGATGGACCTGCAGTGTTACTCAAGAAGGACAGTCAGAAGGAGCTTTTGTTGACCTTCGATTCTTCCAGCATCTGCAGTTCTTTCTTAAACAAGAAGGGCAGTGAGGCTAAGTGGAATAGCTGCAGGCCGGTGAGCCTGACGCAGTTACGGAAACTTCATGGAGGAGATCCTCTGAGATAGGATCTCCCATCATTTGGATAGGCACGGGCTGATTAGGGATAGTCTCTATCTATGGCTTGGAGCATGGGAAAGCATGTCTCAAAAATCTAATAAGCGTTTATTGGAACAGGTCACCAACAGAACTGATGAGGGCAGGATATATGGGGGTAGATATTGTTTAAATGGACTTTAACAAGGACTTTGTCAAGGTTGTGCATTGTTTAGAAGGTTTGAGGGCATGGAATCCAAGGTGCGATTAGTTTGAAGATAGGGCTCAAAGGGTGGTTGTGGATGGACGTATTTCTGATGGACGCCAGTGATCCGAAGAGCGACCCAGAGCTCGGCACTAGATCCTCTGTTGTTCGTTATCTACATTAGAGAGTTGGATGACAATGGAGTTATTCTTCTTCTTATCGAGTCCACACACAAGTTTAGAAGTAGATCAGCCAGAGCTGAACACCCTTCCCGGCACCTGCATACAATGGTGTGTGACTTATCGCTTCATGTGCGTGGTGGTGGAAAGATTGGTGGAAACAGGGCAGCGATGTGAACGCTCTTTCCTTGACCCCAATGGAGTTATCATCGTTAATAAATGTGCAGATGACTCCAGCATTGGTGGTATAGTGGACAGTGAGGAAGGATACCCTATATGTTTAGGGTGGCACAGTGACACAGCGGTAGAGTTGCTGCCTTACAGCGTCAGAGACCCAGGTTCAATCCTGACTATAGGTGCTGTCCGTACGGAGTATGTACGTTCTCCCTGTGACCGCGAAGATTGTCGCTCTGGTTTCCTCCCACACTCCAAAGACGTACAGGTTTGTAGGTTAATTGGCTTTGGTCAAGTTGTAACTTGTCCTTGGTGTGTAGGATCGTCCGAGTGTACGGGGTGATCGCTGGTCAGCATGGCCTCGGGATGAAGGGCCTGTTTCCAAACTGTATCTCTAAAGGCTAAAATGTAAGTTTTAAACAGGTAGGGCGCGAGTGGGCGGGCGCGACTCACGTTGCAGCGGCCCCTACAGCCTGTCTGTCTTTTATTTTTATTTTTTGTCTAGTTAAATGTAGTTGTTCGTGTTTTTTTTTTGTATCGTGTTCCTAACTGTGTATGTGTGGGGGGTGGTGGTGGGGGGGGGAAACTTTACAATCTCTTCCCTGCACGGGAGACCCGACTTTTTTCCCTGTCGGGTCTCCGTTGTCGTCTGGGCCCAGCACAGCGGAGCGGCCTCCGACCGGGATGAGCTGCGGACTCACCATCGTGGGGCTGGCCGGCCTCGGAGCGTGGGGAGCGGTGGTGGCTCGCCGGTGCAGCCCGACTCCGGGCTCCGGAACTCCGCGTGGGGAGCGGTGGTGGCTCGCCGCTGCGGCCCGACTCCCGACTCCGGGTGGACTGTGATATCGGGAGCTCGCGGGTCCGGGTGAGAGACCGGTCTCCGGAGCTCCCGCAACACAGCTTCTCCGGCCCGTGTCGCGGGGTTGGAGCGACCCGGAGCGGGGCCGTACATCGCCCGGTGCGGCTTCGGTGTCCGCGGGACATTCCAGCGGGACATTCCAGCGCCCGCCGGGGGCTCCAACGCTGTGACTTTGGGCCTAGAGCGGGGCCGTACATCACCCGGCCCGGGCCTGGGACTTGGCACCGCCCGCCTGCAGCTTCGACCTCAGGAGAGAAATGGTGCGGGGGAGAGAGAAGACTTTGCCTTCCATCACAGTGAGGAGGAGATCCACTGTGATGGATGTTTGTGTCAATTGAATTGTTTGTGTGTTTTTTTATGAATTGTTCTGGTTGTAGAAACGGAGTTTCGTTCGAGCCTCTCTGAGGTTCGAATGACAAGCAATAAAATCAAATCAAATCAAATCAAATCAAGGTAGATCTAGATCAGTTGGGAAGGTGGGCCAAGGAATGGCAAATGGAATTCAACTCCGAGAAGTTTGAGATGTTGCATTTTGGTACGTCAAGCATGATTGGTAGGGTATTTGGTATATTGCCATGAATGACAGTAAATGTTAGAGCCCTGCAGAGTGTAGCAGAATAGAGCGATTGGGAGCTGAGGGGGATTGTTCCTTGACAATGGCGAATCAGGTGGACAGTGTAGTGAAGATGGAGTTAGGTATGTTTGCTTCATCGGGAAGGGTATTGAGTACAAATGTAGGGATATCATGATGCTGTTGTACAGGTTGTTGGTGAGTCCACACTTGGAGTACCCAGTGCCCAACTATAGGAAGGATGTCATTAAATTGGGTAGGATACGTTGAGAGGGATATGGGCCACGCACAGGCAGCTGGGACTAGTGCAGGGGCGACACGTTGGTTGGCATGGGCATGTTGGGCCAAAAGGCCAGTTTCCACGCTGAGTGACTCTATGACTCTCTCAAATGGAAAGAATGCGATTCACCAGGATGTTACCTGGACTTGCAGGCTTGAGTTGGAGAGAGAGGTCACATAGATAGACACTGAATGCTGGAGTAACTCAGCGGGACAGGCAGCATCTCTGGAGAGAAGGAATGGGTGACATTTCTGATCGACAACCTTCATCAGTCTGAAGAAGGGTCGCGACCCGAAACGTCACCGACTCCTTCTATCCAGAGATGCTGCCTGTCCCGCTGAGTTACTCCAGCATTTGGTGTCTATCTTCGATTTAAACCTGCATCTGCAGTTATTTCCCACACGAGAGGTCACATGGGCTGGGACCTTTTTCTCAGGCATGCAGGTGTAGAGGGGTGACCTCACTGAGATGTACAAGATTTTGAAGGGCATGGATCAAGTGAATGCTCACAGGCTTTTTCCCAACATAGCAGATCCTAACACCATAGGGCATGGGCTTAAAATGAGAGGGGGTGAATTTAAGAGGGGTCTCAGGGGCAACTTTTTCACTCAGACCAGTGAACATAGAACAGTGCAGCACGGGAACAGGCCCTTCAGCCCATGAGGTCTTCTCCAAACCTGATTCCAAGTTAAACTAACCTCCCATACCTGCACGGATCCACATCCCTCCATTCCCTGCACATCCATCTCCCTGTAAAAAGCCTCTTAAATCACTTTATTGTATCTGCCTCCACCACCAATCCTGTCAGTGTGTTCCAGGCACTCACCACCCTCTGTGTAAAAAACTTGCCCCATGTATCTCCTTTAGAGTTTGCCGCTCTTACCTCAAAGCTATGTTCTCTACACTTTGACTTTTCCACTTTGGGGGAAAAAAAATGTTGACGGTCTCCGCTTTCAACACTTCTCATAATTTCATATTCTTCTATCAGGACTCCCTTCAATCTCAGACACGGCAGAGAAAATTATCCAAGTTTGTCCAACCTCTCCTTAGATCTTGAAGAGCATGGATACCTTCTAATCTAGGCAACATTCTAGTAAACAAAAATGCTGGAGAAACTCAGCAGGTGAGGCAGCATCTATGGAGTGAAGGAAATAGGCAAAGTTTCGGCCCAAAACGTTGCCTATTTCCTTCGCCTCATAGATGCAGCTCAACTGCTGAGTTTCTCCAGCATTTTTGTCTACCTTCGATCTTCCAGCATCTGCAGTTCTTTCTTAAACATTCTAGTAAACTATTCTTTTATAGTCGAAGCTGCAACCGATGAAGATAAGCATTCCATGTGTTCTATTTATCACTCTACCTGTGATATATTCTCAGGGAGGTATGCACATGGACCCAAGAGCCTATTGTACATCAAAGCTGTTAAAGTTCTGGCCATTAACTATATACCTCCCCTTTACATTTGCTACTTATTTCTCTAACTATATCCCACTGTTTACTTTGACAGCCTTCGTCACTGTCTGCAACTCCTATTTTGATATGACCTGCAAATATACTAAGCAACCAATCTACATTGATGTCCAAGTCAATTATATATATATATATACTAGACTAAGTGGGACCCGTTGGGTCCCAGCTTAACACGGGAGGACTGGTCCCCCCCATGCAATATTCCACCTCTCCACCAATTCCAAAATAGCTGGAAAGTAGTGGGGGGGGGGGAGTGAGACCAAGATCACTATATTGAACACCTCCGCTCAGTCCACCTAAACCCACCTGATCTCCCGGTTGCAAAACACTCCCCCTCCCATTCCCACACTGAACTTTCTATCCTGGGTCTCCTCCATTGTCAGAGTGAGGCCCAGTGCAAATTGGAGGAACAGCACCTCATATTTTGCTTGGACAGCTTACACCTCAGCGGTATGAATATTTACTTCTCTAACTTCAAGTAACCTTTGCTTTCTCTCTCTCTCTCTCCATCCCTCCCCCTTCCTGGTTCCCCAGCCAGTTTTATCTCTAGATGCTTTGTTGTCTCCGTCTCCAAGCCAATGATCTAATCTACATTTTCCTTGATTCTAATCGCCTTTGATGTCCCGTTTTCACACCTTACCCTTCTCTATCCCTGTGTCTCCCCCTCTCCTGACTCTCAGTCTGAAGAAGGGTCTCCACTCAAAATGTTACCCACTCCTTCTATCCAGAGATGCTGCCTGTCCCGCTGAGTTACTCCAACATTTTGCGTCTATCTTCGGCACCTGATAATGCTTCGTGGAGGAAATGCTCCTTGACAGTCAGGTCGTTGAACAAAGTTCAGCGATGAGAAAACAGAAGGTGGGAGATGAAAATATTGAAAACGTTAGACTTTGACAGATGCAACGCAGAAAAAAGCCCTTTGGCCCACTGAGTCAGCACCGCCCTGTACACTACCTCTATGCTACGCACAAGGGACTATTTACAGTTTTTTTTACCAAAGTCTATGAACCTACAAACCTGCACGTCTTTGGAGTGTGAAAGGAAACTGGAGTACCTGGAAAAACCCCACTCTGTCACAGGGGGAACGTACAAACCCTGTACAGACAGCGCCCGTAGTCTGGATCAAACCCATGTCCCTGAGGACGTTGTGAGGCAGCAACTCAACTGTCGCATCACAGTGCCGGCCAAAAGGTTGCCAATTGTGAAGCCAAAGGAAGGAATGCAGGTGTAAGGGGAGGGGGAGAGGAGAAATAGATGCGAGTCCAGGTAGGGCTTGGGGGGGGAAGGGGGGAATAGGGGGTTTGGGAAGAAAGCTGGTGAGGAGGTGAAAAGGAGAAGGGGGGGGGGGGGTTGTTAAAGATGACCAAAAATACTACCTCATCATTCCTGTAAGTAATCGAAGATGGAGCCCAAGCCAGGGGACTCTCTTGGTCAGTATGGACTGGAAGGGCCGAGAAGGCCTGTTTCCGTGCTGTAATTGTTATATGGTTATATGGCGTGCTGGTCCCAGAAGTAGACCTCTTCTTCTTCTTGTTTTTCTTCTTCTTCTTGCGTATGGCGTGCACGGGCAAAAGCTGTAGGACAACGTATTCTATTTGATCTTATCTAGAAGTAGACCAGCAATCATTCATTACAATGGCTCCAGACTTTGACACCTCTGGTCTAACAGCAGCCCTTTGTCCTGTATCTGTACACTGTGCACCACTTGATTGTAATCATGTATTATCTTTTCGCTAACTGGATAGCTCGCAACATAAAAGCATTTCACTGCTCCTCGGTACACATGACGATAAATTTAAATAAACTAACCTCAATGACACTAAACTAAATTAAACTAAAGTAGCCAAGTTGAGTGATTGTAGATGGGGTTAAGTTTCAACAGAGTCTGCTGCTTTACTGGAGACAGTGATTTGAACCTTTACCTAATCCTTCCCGCCCTTCCCGACCTTTAGATTGAACAATGCTCCAGTGAGAGGCTACGAACAAGATGTGGGCAACAAGACTACCCTGAGGATCTTTTACCCTGAATCGGCAAACAAAGAACTGGCTATTGAAAACAATCCCAACACGCTCTTTGTGCTGATCCCCTTCAAAGCAGTTGATGTCTACTGGCTGAAGGCAATTTTATACAACGAATCAAAAGTAAGTATCATGGGTTAGACACAACATTTTGGAATAACTCAGCGGGACAGGTGGCATCGCTGGATAGAAGGAATGGGTTTTGGGTCAAGACCCTTGATGTTTTGGGTCAAGACCCTTCTTCAGACTGTTTAGAACTGGACAAATAACTGCAGGCACTGGAACCTTGTGTAGAATAACTAGGGCTGGAGTAACTCAACCGGTCGGGCAGCATCCCTGGAGGAATTGGATAAGTGAGACTTTACGTCATATGTCATGATTTAGGATATATTAACGATTTAGACGAGGGAAGTAAATGTAACATCTCCAAGTTTGTGGATGACATAAAACTGGGCGGCAGTGTGACTTGCGATGAGGATGCTATGAGGCTGCAGGGTGACTTGGATAGGTTGGGCGAGTGGGCAGATGCATGGCAGATGCAGTATAATGTGGATAAATGTGAGGTTATCCACTTTGGTGGCAAGAACTGGAAGGCCAATTATTATCTGAATGGTGTCAGATTAGGTGAAGGGGAGGTGCAACGAGACCTGGGTGTGCTTGTACATGGGGATGACATGAAGGATGAGAGGGAATCTTATAGAAACATATAAACTTCTGAAAGGATTAGACAGGCTAGATGCAGGAAACATGTTCCTGATGTTGGGGGAGTCAAGAACTAGGGGGTTACAGTTTAAATGTACGGGGTAGGCCATTTAGGACTGAGAGGAGGAAAAAAAATAACCCAAAGAGTTGTGGAATTCTCTGCACAGACGGCTGTGGAGCCAAGGGAGAGTTAGATAGCTCTTTGGGCTAAAGGAATCGGGGGATGTGGGGAAATAGCAGGAACGGGGCACTGATTTTAGATGATCAGCCATGATCATATTGAATGGTGGTGCTGGTTCGAAGGGGTGATATGGTTATAACCCTATGGTTCTATCTCATAGGTGCAGGAGTAGGCCATTCAGCCCATCGTGTCCATTCCACCATTCAGTCATGGCTGATCTATCTTCCCCCTCAATGTCACTGTACTGCCTTCTCTCCATAACCCTTGACACACCAACTAATCAAAACGTTTTGGGTCGGGACCCCTCTTCAGACTGCTATTAGCACTATACTGTTCTTCAATTGTGAGAGTGTAGGACCAGAGGGCACAGCTTCAGAATAAAAGGATGGACTGTACCTTTAGAATAGAGATGAGAAGGAATTTATTTCGTCAGAGATTGGACAATCTGTGGAATTCTTTGCCATGGAAGGCTGTGGAGGCCAAATCACTGGAAGAGGTTGACAGATTTTTGATTTGTGCAGGTGTCAAGGGTTATGGGGAGAAGGTAGGAAATTGACAATGAAAGATAGATCAGCCATGATTGAATGGCGAAGTAGAATTGATGGACCGAATGTCCAACTTCTGCTCCTATGACTTATGAAAACCACTTTCTGCGACTGCTGTGCACTGCAGGGGCTTAATTAGTGAAACGGGCAGCACAGTGACACAGTGGTAGTTACAGCCTCACAGCGCCAGAGATCCAGGTTCGATCCTGACTACGGGTGATGTCTGTATGTAGTATGGATGTTCTCCCTGTGACTGCGGGTTTCCTCTGGGTGCTCTGGCTTCCTCCCACATCACAAAGACGTGCAGGTTTGTAGGTTAATAGACTTCTGTAAATCGTCTCTAGTGTGTAGAATAGATCTAGTGTACGGACCAGAGCACCCGGAGAAAACCCACGCGGCCACACGGAGAACGTACAAACTCTGTACAGACAGCACCTGTAGTCAGGATCGAACCCGGGTCTCTGGCGCTTAAAGCACAGTAAGGCAGCAACTCTACCGCTGTACCACTGTGCTGCCCCCTGTTCCTGTGCTGTACTGTTCTATTCATCCAGCACTGCTGCCAACTTCCAACACGCAGTGTTCATGAGCTGCCACGTTGAGCTGGGGCACTGGGGCTGGATGGAGAGCTCACGATAATATTTCAGGCATCACATTGGACACACTTGGAGGAGGGGGGGCAAGGTGGCGCAGCGGTAGAGTTGCTGCCTCCCAGCGCCAGAGACCCAGGTTTGATCCTGACTATGACTGTTGTCAATATAGAGTTTGCACATTCTCCCTGTGGTCACGTGGATTTTCTCCGGGTGCTCCGGTTTCCTCCCACATTGCAATGACGCGCAGGTTTGTAGGTTAATTGGCTTCTGTAAGTAATCCCCAGCGTGTAGGATAGATCTAGTGTACGGGTGATCGTTGGTCGATGCAGACACAGTGGGCTTCAGGGCCTGTTTCCATGCTGTATCTCCAAACTGATCTAAATGTGTTTGGGAAGAGTTTCTGTAAATCTGGCATTGGTCTCTGGACAATTTCACAAAGTAACCTGCGGTTGGCAAAATCATTTTAATTCAAACTGCAAATGTTCGCCCACACAATTAGCCAAGCCTCGAGGCTGAGAAACATTTGTATAAATTGACAGGAAGGTGCCTGCCTCGCATAACGGCCTCAGTGAAAGGCCCGGACAGAGTGGATGTGGAGAGGATGTTTGCACCAGTGAGAGCATCTAGGACCAGAGGTCATAGCCTTAGAATTAAAGGATATTCCTTTAGGAAGGAGGAATTTATTTCGTCAGTGGGTGATGAATCTGTGGAATCCTTTGCCACAGAAGGCTGGGGAAGCCATCAATGGATATTTTAAAGGCAGAGATAGATAGATTCTTGATTAGTGCGGGTGTCAAGGGTTATGAGGAGAAGGCAGGAGAATGGGGTTAGGAGGGAGAGATAGATCAGCCATGATTGAATGACAGAGTAGACTTGATGGGCCGAATGGCCGAATGGCCTAATTCTACTCTAATCACATGACCTTATGACCAATAATTCGGATGAAATAGTTTAAATGTAGTCCATCACGGGTACTGACCTCCCCACCATCAAAGTGATTTACAGCATACCCTGCCTCAACAGCTCAGCCAGCATCATCACAGATCCACACATTCATTTCACTCCTGCCATTATGTGGAAGATGTAGGAGCCTGAAAACTGCAACATCCAGGTTTAAATATAGCCTCTTCCCTCCAGCCATCAGGCTATTAAGCACCACGACCTCCAAATAAGCTCTGAACTACATGGACTTGGGGGAGACACAAAATGCTGGAGTAACTCAGCAGGACAGGCAACATCCCTGGAGAGAAGGAATGGGTGATGTTTTGAGTCGAGTCCCTACTTCAGACCCAAAACTTCACCCATTCCTTCTCTCGACAGATGCTGCCTGTCCCACTGAGTTACCCCAGCATTTAGTGTCCATCTTCAGTGTAAACCAGCATCTGCAGTTTCTTCCCAGACATATAGACTTGAGGACATTAGTTTTGCCTTTTTGCACTATTATTGCCTGTTTGTTTTACGTGCATGTTTGTATGCGTCCCTGTACGTATGTAGGTGCATATTTGTTCTGGACCGTTCAGACCCATTGGGTCTGATCCCCAATGCAAGGTTCCACCACTCATCCGTTCCCCCAACGCAACTCGTTCCCCCAGCGCAATATTGCACCACTCACGCATAGCCCCCAACTGCGTAGGCACGGCTCATTTCTCCTCCACACTCCCTTCTCCTCCTCCTCTTTGTGCTCCCTCTTCAATCCCTAGAGAGGGAGGGGAGTAGAGAAGGAGGTGTGGTAGAGAGGGAGGGGGCAAAGAGGGAGGGTAGAGGGAGGGGCATAGAGAGGGAAAGGGGCAGAGAGGGAGGGGTAGAGGGAAAGAGGGAGGGTGTAGAGGGGAGGGAGGGGGGTAGAGTGGGGTGGATGTGGCAACAACCCTCCCTACCACCTTCTCTCTCCCTCCACCTTTCTCCCCCCTCCTCATTTCCCTCATCCTCCCCCCCCTCACTCCCATTCCCTGCCCCAGCATCTACCCAGATGGTAGAGCAGCGCCAGGGCCTGGAACTCGGCCTGGTTCTCGTACTGGGCCCGGCCCTGTCTGTAGACTGCGGCTGTCAGCTCGACCACCGCCTGGGCTCCAGTGCAGGCCCCGACTACATCTCCAGACTTGTCCCTGACCCCGGACCCAGGCTCGTCCTTGGTTCCAGCGGCGGCTTCTTTCGCGGCCCCGGTCACAGCCGCATCCCAAGCCCCGGGCTCGGCCTCACTCCAGCTCCAGCTAAACTCCAGCACCAGGCTTGGCTCCAGCCCAGACCCAGTCCCAGCCCAGACCACTCTCCCCATTCTTGTCGGGCGACAGTCGCTGGCAGCCGCCGCGACTCCTCGTTTACCATGAGCGCTGGAGTATCCCTCCATCCCGGAGTGTCCCGTCCTGCCTTGCGAGTGTATTCTGACGTCACTTGGATTTTTTTCCCCAAAGTGGGTGAGTTTCGGTTGTTTTTTAAATTTCAAGGATCAATAACTTTGGAAATATAAGTGGAAATGGGAAGATGTTTATCGCTACCACGGGAAAAATGTGAGTAGGATGTGTGAAAATGGGAAGGCTATGGCCTAGCGTTTGGAAGAAAATAGGAATTAACCTCCCCCAACATTCCACCATTCACCCGTTCCCCCAAAGCAATATTGTTCAACTCACACATAGCCCCCAACTGCGCAGGCGCGGCTCATTTCTCCTCATCCCCCAGCACTCCCTCCTCCTCTTCACCCTCCCTCGTCAATCCATAGAGAGGACAGGGTGGGAGAGAGGGAGGGGGGTGGAGGGAGGGGGTGGTGTAGAGAGGGAGGGGGGCAGAGGGAGGGGGGATAGAAAGGGAGGGGGGACTGAGTGGGAGGGGGGAGTGAGAGGGAGGAGAGGGATGGGGAGAGGGAGGGGGTAGAGCGGGAGAAGGGTAAAGATGGAGGGGGAGGAGTAGAGAGGGAGAGCGAAGGGGAGGTTAGAGGGAGGATAGAGGGATGGGGAGGGGCAGAGAGAGAGGGGGATAGAGAGGGAGAGGGAGGGGGTAGAGGGAGAGGGTGAGGGGTAGAGTGGGGGGGAGGGAGGGTAGAGAGGGAGAGGGCGAGGGAGGGGGTAGTCTGGGTAGGGGGGCATCTCCATCCTCCACCCCTCCCCATCTCCTCCCTGCACAGCCCCCCCCACCCCAGTTCTCCCTCTACCACCCCACTCCATACCACCTCTCCCTCCTCCTCATTTCCCTCATCCTCCACCCCTCACTCCCATTCCCTGCCCCAGGACCTCGTCAGGTCATAGAGCAGCTCCAGGGCCGGGGTCTCACCTGGTTCTCCAGCCGTGATCTCGGCCGCCACCTGGGCTCCAGTGTAGTCCCCGGCCACATCTCTGGGCTCGTCCCTGACCCCGGACACAGGCTTGTCCTTGGTTCCAGCGGCGGCTTCTTTCTCGGCCCCGGTCACGGCCCCATTGCCCGGCACCACCCTCGGCCCTCGGGCGCTGGCAGCCGCCACCGCTCCTCCTCCACCACGAGCGCTGGAGTGCCCAATCCCGCCCGGAGTGTCCCATCCTGCCTTGCGAGTGCATTGTGATGTCACTCGAGTATTTTTTTCCGAAGGGTTGTTTTTAAAATATAAAGGATTAATAACTTCGGAAACATAGGTGGGAATGCGACGGGAAGATGTTTATCGCCTCCACGGGACAAATGTGAGTAGGATGTGTGAAAATGGGAAGGCTGTGACCTGGTGTTGGAAGAAAATAGAAATAAACCAGATTCTCTCTCACGCACGCACGCACGCACGCACGCACACACACACACACACACACACACACACACACACACACACACACACACACACAGGCACACTCACGCACAGGCACACACACACAGGCGCACATACAGGCACACACACAGACAGACACACACATACACACGCACACGCACACACACACGCACACACACAGACACAGACACAGACACACACACGCACACGCACACACACATGCACACACGCACACACACGCGCAGCCACACACAGAGACAGAGAGACACACACACACACAGCGACACACACAGCGACACACACGCAGGCGCACACACACACAAATACACACCAACAAGACGAATACTTTCAGTTATATTATATGATATACAATATATGCACACACAGATATATAAGTATATATCTTGAAAATAAGCTCTCTCTCTTTTATTTTTCTTTTATTATATTAATTCCAGAGTATTATGTTTCAAATTCTGTAGTGCTGCTGCAAGTAAGAATTACATTATTCCGTTTGCCAATAAAGCACTCCTGACTCTCTTGGCTTGCTGCTCCAAGTTCTCGAGTTACACTTTCCACTACATCACCAATACTAATTGTGGTTCAATCTACAGCTTCTCACGAATGTTTCCTTATCCTTGTTATTTCTCAACTGCATCCAAGCGAATTCTACTTATTGGTGTAATTTCCGCTGTCTTTATCTTCAGTAGCAGACGTACCGCGCCTCATTTAGTTATTTTCCCAGTCCACTGTTGTCGATAAGAGTAGAACCGGCTTGCAAATTCTCCTCAGATCAGAGAATAACAGAGTTACCATTCCAGATCACTCATCTTTCACCTGAACGATGAAATGCTAGAAGTAAAATGGTTGCAGTGGGGGGAGGAGGAGGGAAGAACAAGACTAATGGCCTCTAGAGAGAAGGGATGGGTGACACTTCAGGTTGAGACACTTCTTCAGACTGAAAGTCACGCCCTTTACCCGTGACATTCAGTCTGAAAGAAGGGTCTCGTCCCGAAAAAAAAATCACCCATTCCTTCTCTCCAGAGATCATGCCTGTCCTGCCGTCCTGCATGTTGTCTCTATCTTCGGTTTAAAACAGCATCTGCAGTTCCCTCGTACACAAAGGGCCTGTTGTGGTTGAGGGGGCAGGAGAGACTGAATGATAGACCGTGTGGGGTTGCAGGTGGAGATAGGGTTGAGAAGGCTCGTCTCTTGAAGATAGTCTGCTGGAGGAGATGTCCGGAGACTGTCTGAGTATTGCTGAAATTATGGCAAATAAGCTCTGCAGTTGTGGGAAATCTGTAGTAAAGGAAAAACTGAAAATACCCAACAGGTAAAGAGGTTTCTGTCTTACAGTTTAGTTTATTATTGCCACGTGTACCGAGGTGCAGTGACAAGCTTTCGTTGCGTGCTATCCAGTCATCGGAAAGACAATACATGATTACAATTGTTACATTTACAGTGCATTGATACATGATAAAAGTCCGAAATGTTGCTGCAGGAGTAGAGATTTAAGAGTGTGGGGTGATTGTAATATGTGGTTGTATCTGCTTCTGTGGCTAGAACACAAATAGTCGCCTACGTTGGGCGCCATCTTGGAAGCAGTCTGTGGTGATGGAACACCTGAGTTCGATGACCTTTCATCAGAACTGGACAGTTCTACCCAGCAGAACTAAGATATAGAGGCAAGAGAAGACATTGACCACCTGAGCTTATGCTGCAATTTAATTTTAATTTTTACCTATTTATTTATTTATTCGTTTGTTTATTAGAAGCAGCGTACAAAAGTATAAAATGCGGTATATGACGTAACACATTTATTGTACAGCTTCAATTTTAATTTTTAGCTGTGATGAAATAGAAAAAGCGAGAAAACGAGAAAGTGAATGTGTAGGAATAGAACCCCGAGATTACCAAATAAGTGTAGTCGAAGAATGAGTAGGTAGAAAAATAAAAAAAATAAAAAGACAAAAACAGAAAGAAAACCAAATAAGTGATGATATACCTGCTTCTTATCTCTCCCCACCCATCACCCCACCTGTAAATTGGTTGCACCTTACTATCCTTGTAATAAATCAATGAATGGAATCCATGTCTTTAAAAATTGCTCTGGTTTTCCTGCTAAGACAAGTCTCATATTTTCAAGATGTAGCGTCTCAGACATGTTTGTAATGCACATTTTAGGAGTAGGGGCAGAAGTATTTTTCCAGAATTTAAGTATTAATTTTTTCACCGTTATTAACCCATAATTAAGGAAACTTCTTTGAAATATTGATAGCTCGGGGCAGGCTTCTGATGTTCCAAAAATAATCAGTTTCATATGGGGGGGGGGGGGGGGGGGGGGGGGGGGGGTCCAGTTTTGTTTTTAATGTTTTTGAAATAATTTCAAAAATTCCTTTCCAAAAGTTATGTAGTTTTATGCAAGGGGCAAAGGAGTGTGTTATAGTTGCTTCTTGACGGAGACATTTGTCACAAATAGGAGATATATTTGTAAAAATCTTATTGAGTTTAGTCTTTGAGGAGTATAGTCTGTACAGTGTTTTAAATTGGATTAAAATGTGTCTAACATTAATCGAACAATTATGTATATATGAAATATTTTTTTCCCATCTGTTTTTGGAACTTTTTAGGTCTAGTTCCTCTTCCCAGTCTCTTCTAATTGCTTCTGACGATGGAATTTCTATATTTAGAAGGGTATTATACAAGTATGATATTAAAATGTTTGATTCTATCCAAACCTTCGTCTAATATATCCAGCTGAAGAGTTTGATAGTCATGGGTATATGTTTTCAAATAGTCTTGAATTTGAAGATATCTAAAATATTGATTACCTTTCAGATTGTATTTCGACTATAATTTCTGAAATGACGATCTAATTTCCCATCTCGTAGAGATCTCCAAGTTTTTTATTTCCTTGTCTTTCCCAATAAGTAACCGTTTTATCTATAGTAGACGGCTTAAACAAAAGGTTATTAGATATTGGTGAAAGAAGAGATACATTTCTTAGTTTAAAAGTTCCTTTTACTTTTAAAAGTCTCCAGGTTCGTAAAGTGCTGTGTATGATCAGATTTTTATCATATAGTGTGTTCTTCAACTTTGTTGGAGAGAGAAGAATCGTGCCTATATTAAAAGGCAAGCAATCCTCTCTCTCCATTATTAACCAGTCTACCCGTTGGCACGCGTTATCCAGCCAGTAAATTACATTTTTAATATTCGTTGCCCAATAATAGTATAAGAAATTGGGGAGAGCCAATCTGCCCATTTCTTTGGGTTTGCATAGATGTCGTTTATGAATCTATGTGTTTTATAATCCCAAATAAAGTTTGTAATCCGAGAGTCAAAAATGTTTAGGTCGGTATATCGGTATTGATTGAAATAAATAGATAATTTGTGGGAGGAAGGTCATTTTTATAGCATTTATTCTGCCTATTAGGGACATCGGAAGTGTTTTCCAGAATTGAATAAGAGCGTTTAATTTAGTAACTAAAGGCGGGAAGTTTGCATTGAATAAAGAAGTGTATTTGCTGGTTACCTGAATTTTTGTGGAGCAATTCTAAAGGGGAATTTTAAAAGGTGTGTCAGCTCTTAGAAACATAGAAAAATAGGTGCAGGAGTAGGCCATTCGGCCCTTCGAGCCTGCACCGCCATTCAATGTGATCATGGCTGATCATCCAACTCAGTATCCCGTACCTGCCTTCTCTCCATACCCCCTGATCCCTTCAGCCACAAGTGCCACATCTAACGCCCTCTTGAATATAGCCAATGAACTGGCCTCAACTACCTTATGTGGCAGAGAATTCCAGAGACTCACCACTCTCTGTGTAAAGAATGTTTTCCTCATCTCGGTCCTAAAGGACTTCCCCCTTATCCTTAGACTGCGACCCCTTGCTCTTGAGGTTTTATTGCCATAATTTCACTTTTGTTCCAGTTTATATCATGAAAAAGAACCAAATTCCTCTATAAAATTTAATATATTTGGAATGCTAATTTGGGAATTGGTAATATATAGTAATATGTCATCTGCATATAATGATATTTTATTATTGGAGTGTTTAGTATTGCAGCCATGAATGTTCAGATGTACGCTTATACAGGGGCGATAATGCACATCCGTGTCTATTGCCCCTGGATAGCTGAAATTTCAGTGAAATTATGTGGTTGGTCAGTATTCTGGTAGTCGATTCTTTTTTACTAATTAATAATCGTCATATTGAAGTAAGAATCCTCTGGCTGGAAGGGGTTAACTGAAAACTCAGTCTTGGCTGCCTGCCAGGTTCGTCTCAGTCTTTTGCTGACTCCTTGCCAGCTTGGATGATTCTCTGGGGTACACAAAAGGCTGGAGAAACTCAGCGGGTGCAGCAGCATCTAAGGAGCGAAGGAGATAGGCGACGTTTCGGGTCGAGACCCTTCTTCAGACGGATGATTCTCTGTCGGTTTGTCCTGACAGTTTCTGGAAATTTGCCCACACACAGAACAAATGACCATATTTTTAATATATACCAACACAATTAACTTTAACTAAAGGTCATAAATTCAGTGTTAGCTTTAAAGAGGAATAAATCATTATTCAGTTATAATATTACATTTTATGTTAAAATAAATGATTTAATACCATTATTTATGTGTTAGTAATATAATTGATTATATCATTTGTTAATAGTTTGTTACATTCAGCTCCGTTTAATTTGTTTTCTATACCACATAATTCCAGTTTCTTAAATCTTTCTTTGGTCAATACGCTGTCCTTGAACCGTGTATGCTTACATTCCAATCCACCCCTGATAAGTTGTCTAGACATTAGCACATGCAAGTTAGTCGGCCATCTTATCTGCAACTTTTGTAGATATTTTAATGTAAGAGAACATATTCTCTCAGTCTACCTCTTATAAATATATATAAAAGGTATATATTAAACACGAGGCTTAATCCACAAAATTAGCAACACCATAGCATCTTACTTATCCTTTACTGTCTTTTTTTAAGTCTTGTTCATTTTTAAATGCTTCTTCTGGTTCTGTAAAGACACGCTCCGAGTCATTGTATGTGACTCTCAGTTTGGCTGGATATATTACTCCATATCTCAGGTTTGAGATTCCTTTAAGAATCAGCCGGCTCTTTGTAAAAAGGGCATGTTTCTTCGCCACCTCTGCTGGGTAATCTCTGTAGAATCTTACACTTTCTCCTTCGAACATCAGATTTTTCCCGATTGGCACTTTCTTCATAATGTCTTCAAGGACAGCTATGTTGTTAAGTTTCAGATAATCTTGGAGCTCCGACCGCTGTGTGTGCTCTCTGAACTCGATGTGCAATATCTACTTTGAGTCTTTCAGACAGGCGGAATACTTGTTGAAGTAAGTTGGCAGTGAAAACCCGAGTGTCTGTTCCAGTTTCCTTCCCTTCTTTAATCCAACAATTCTTAAGTTTTGACGTCTGGACCGAGCTTCGAGATTGAGACATTTGTCAATCGTTCTGGCCAGTTGCCCAGAGACTCGGTCTAGATCTTCTTTCATTCTTTGCATCGCTTCAGACAATTCCTTAGTTGTTGTTTCCAGATCTTTGATAGCTTTGTTTTGGTTTGTTGAAGTAAGGAGAATGAGCTCCAGCTTTTTACTGAAATCTCCTTCAACCCGTTTAATTTCTTCTCTTAAATCGATATCTATTTCTTCAATACGATCCTGTAGAGTACCAATTCTATCACAGATATCATTGTTCCCGACATCCATTCCTGTTTCTAACTTTCCCAGCTGTGTAGACAACTTGGAAAACTCCTTATTCAGAATCTCAGCAAAGTCCTTTGTCCCAGGTTCTCTTAAAGATTGTTCTTGCTCTTTAACTTTTCCTTCCATAGCAGCGATGAATCTTTGTCCTTCAGTGTCCTCCTTGGATTCTTCAGGTGTTCTTTGAGGTGTTGTGTTCTCCAAGCCTTGAGGGAGCTTCAGCCTGGTTAGAGGTCTTGTCGGGGGCAGCTTCGGCAAATTCCGTTTGCTCATTTTAAAATACCGGTGTCCCCGTCAATTTGTGACAATTTCTGATGACGTCACTAATGCGACGCCAGGTGTCTCCGGGTAAGTGTTTTTAAGTCGGTCTCTTCTTTTTCAGGCTTTTTAACGCATTTTCAGGAGCGGAGCTAAAGTGGGCGCCTGCTTCCTACTCCATGGCGCCACCGGAAGCTCTGCCATTTAATTGTCCTGCTGAACTTTGACCCCCAATGCCACTTTTCTGCACTTGCGTTTGACACAGAACAGTACTGCACACACACAGGCCCTTCAGCCCACAATGTCGGTACCCAATATGATGCCGTTAAACTAACTCCTCTGTCTGCCCATGATCCAGACCCCCCCACACTCGGTATATCCGTATGCCTACCAAAATGTCTCTTAAGTATCTGCCCTCATCACCAGCCCCCAGCAGCAGATTCCAGCCATCCACCAGCCTCTGTGTAAAAACTTGCCCCGCACCTCTTTGCCTCTCTCACTTTAAAGCTATGCTCTTTAGTCTTTGACATTTTCCCCCTGGGAGAAACGTCCTTACTGTCTACACTATCTACAGCAACTCTACTGCTGCGCCACCGTGCCACCCCATTAAATTGTTTTTCCTGTAATATATTTTTTATGGTGTCACGTCAATAAAGATGAACACATGATTCTGATTTCTGCCCTTATTTGGATAACACACATGTCCAGTCATTGTGTTTTATGGCTGGTTTTCAACCTCTTCAGTCTGAAGGTCTCGACCCGAAACATCACCTATTCTTTCTCTCCAGAGATGCTGCCTGCCTGTCCTGCTGAGTTATTCCAGCTTTTAGTGTCTATCTTCAGTTTAAACCACCATTTGCAGTTCCTTCCAACACTCTTTGTTAATCTAAACGGGTCCTATTCTCATAATATTATTCACCTCAACTAAGTATTTTCTTCACCTCCGTTGCTGCAGAGAATTCAATCCCAGTTATCAAATCTTTCTTCAAAGTGAAAAAAAAATTCCCGCCCTGCCAACATCTTCGCCCCTGGATCCTCTCCAGAGCAATTGCACACTTTCTACAATGTGTCACAGTCTTACAGCATGGAAACAGGCCCTTCATCCCAACTTGTCCATGCAGATCAAGATACCCCATCTAAACTAGTCCGATTTATCTGCATTTTGCCCATATCCCTTTAACATTGTGTGTGCCTGTGTGTGTGTGTCAGTGAAGCGGCGCCAACATACGGAGTGAGCAGAGACTTGGCGATGCCCGGGGAGTGTTTCCCTCTCCCCCCTCCCCCGTCACTTCTCCCCCCCCCCCCCCCCCCCCCCCGGGAATGCGGGCCAGCCCAGGTGCCCTGTGTCCAGCCGGGGTCCGGGGGAGGTGAGAATTAGTGACCCGGGTGTCGGGCATCGGAGCGGAGCCTTAGCCCACAATTCATCCCCGCGGCTCCGGAGGCGGCATCGATGCCCCCACTCACCCTGTCCGCTCCTGGCTCCGGGTCGGGGTTAAAACACCATGGGATGTGGACAGAGCGGCCGACAGACACAGAGCCCCCGGGGGTGAAGGTGGGAGGTGTGTGCTGTTCCTCGGAGGGGAGTGGGGGGGGGGGAGTGTGTGGTCGGTTCCGGGACCACCGCCGTGTCTCACTTATCACACCATCTGCATGGGAGAGACTAAACTACTTTTTTCTTCACCAATATCATCACGCGGGCTGGTAGTTTGACAGCCCTGCTTTAAATGAATGCCCTCTAGTTCTTGAATCACGGGAAAAAGACTATGCATTCACCTTATATTCCCCTCACGGTTTTTACTCAACTCTTTTTTTTGCTTTATTTTGAACTTCCAGCACCTGTAGATTTTTGAGTGTGAGAAATTTGTGATCAGCATGAGAGCGTGAGAATTCTGTGAAATGCGTGACTCTCACGCTCAATGCGTGAGAGTTGGCAGCCCTGCGAATGATGGATGGCTGGCATAGACTCGTTGGGCCAAAGGGCCTGTTTCCATGATGTATCTCTAAACAAGACATCGGTAAACTTCCTTTTCAGTTTGTCGTCACGTGGGTGATCACTCCTTCTCAATTTGTGTTCATTTTGCTCGCCAGGTAGTGAATGGATTCTGGAAAAATCCACCCACAATAAACTCCTTGGATCCTTCCAAAGTTCGGATACTCAGCCCCATTTACCTACAACAAGCAATGGAAACATTGTTGCACCAACCAAATTCCTTCCACAAGGTGAGGCTTCTTTCTGTGTTAATTGTCACAGTTAAGGCTGTAGGGAGCAAAGACGCTACACACTTGGTCGCTGGGGATGTGTTTAGTTTAGTTTATTGTCACGTGTACCGAGGTAGAGTGAAAAGCTTTTGTCATGTTCTGTCCCATCAGCAGAAAGACAACACATGATTACAATCAAGTCATTTACAGTGTCTAGATACAGGATAAAGGAATGACGTTTAGTGCAAGATAAAGCCAGTCTGAGCAAAGATAGCCTGAGGGTCACAAAAGAGGTAGATAGTAGTTCAAGAAAGAACTGCAGATGCTGGACAAATTGAAGGTAGACAAATATGCTGGAGAAACTCAGCAGGTGAGGTCCATTTGCTCCAACGGTGCTGCCTCACCCGCTGAGTTTCTCCAGCATATTTGCCTACCTTGGATAGTAGTTCAGGACTGCTCTCTGGTTGTGGTAGGATAATTCAGTTGCCTAATGATAGCTGAGAAGAAACTGTCCCTGGAGCTCTGCATTTTCACTCTTCTGTACCTGTTGCCCGAGGGGTGAAGAGGGAGTTGCCAGGGTGCTGCTGCTGGCCTTGCCGACGCAGCGTGAGTAAGAGAGATGCATCTCCCACAGTCTGCAATTTAGTTTAGTTTTGAGATACGATGCAGAAACTGTCCCTTCGGCCCACCGAGTCGGCACTGACCAGCGATCCCCGCACACTAACACTATCCTACACACTCTAGAGACAATTTACAATTTTAACCAAGCCAATTAGTCATTATTAGCCATTATTGGAGTGTGGGAGAAAACAGGAGGACTCGTTTTCCCAGGTCACAAGGAGACCGTACAAACTCCCTACAGACAACACCAGTGGTTAGGATCGAACCTGGGTCTCTGGCGCTGTAAGGCAGCAACTTGAGCAACTCTACTGCTGCTCCACTGTGCCGCCCTCAAAAACTCAAAAGTTATTTGAGTACAATGTGCATTAAAATTGTCTCATTGTAAATAACACCTCCAAGGCCACCTCAATAAATTCCACAGAAGGTCGGAGAATAGGGGTGAGAGGGAAAGATCAATCAGCCATTATTTTGATGTCACCTTGATGTAATTGAGACGCTAAACCTGTTACCATGAAACAGCCAGCGTCTTTGTTTACCTCTTGTCCTTTGTCTCCAGTGCTAGACTGGTTTATCCAGTGGTTGGCCATAATTGATTAACATTCTCCGTGAGCACAAATCATGAATCATCCGAGTGAGTGGCAAGCTGGAAATGTTTATTCACAGAGAAATATGAGCTGTTGCATTTTGGAAAGTCTAACATGGGCATGACTCGCACAGTGGAATGTAGGGCTCTGGGTAGTGTTGTAGAGCAGAGGCATCTAGGAGTGCAGGTGCATGGTTCCTTGAAGGTCAAGTCGCTGGTAGATAAGGTGGTCAAAAAGGCTTTTGACACTTTGGCCTTCATCAGTCGGAGTACTGAGCAGAGAAATTTGGAGATCATGTTGCAGTTGCATAAGACATTGGTGAGGCTGCTTTTAGAGTTTTGTGTTCAGTTCTGGGTACCATGTTATAGGATGAGATGGAAAGGGTGCAGAGAAGATTTACAAGGATATTGCTGGGAATCGAGGGCCTGAGCTATAGAAACATAGAAACATAGAAAATAGGTGCAGGAGGAGGCCATTCGGCCCTTCGAGCCAGCACCGCCATTCATTGTGATCATGGCTGATCGTCCCCTATCAATAACCCGTCCCTGCCTTCTCCCCGTATCCCTTGACTCCACTAGCCCCTAGAGCTCTATCCAACTCTCTCTTAAATCCATCCAGTGATTTGGCCTCCACTGCCCTCTGTGGCAGGGAATGCCATAAATTCACAACTCTCTGGGTAAAAATGTTTTTTTCTCAGCTCAGTCTTAAATGACCTTCCCTTTATTCTAAGACTGTGGCCCTGGTTCTGGACTCACCCAACATTGGGAAATTTTTTCCTGCATCTAGCTTGTCCAGTCCTTTTATAATTTTATATGTTTCTATAAGATCTCCCCCTCATCCTTCTAAACTCCAGTGAATACAAGCCTAGTCTTTTCAATCTCTCCTCATATGACAGTCCCGCCATCCCAGGGATCAATCTCGTGAACCTACGCTGCACTGCCTCAATCACAGGGATGTGGGAGAGGTTGAGTAGGCTGGGACCATATTCCACACCGACCAACATGTCCCATCTACACTAGTCCCACCTACCTCCATCAGGCCTATATTCCTCAAAACCTGTCCTATCCATGTACCTGTCAATATGTTTCTTAAAAGATGCGTTAGTACATGCCTCAACTACCTCCTCCGGCAGCTCGATCCATACACCCACCACCTTTTGTGTGAAAATGTTAGCACTCAGATTTCCATTAAATCTTTTCCCCATCTCCTTAAACCTATGTCCTCTAGTTCTCAAATCCACTACTCTGGGCAAAAGGTGTTTACCTGATCAATTCTTCTCATGATTTTGTACACCTCTATAAGATCACCTCTCATCCTCCTCTACTCCAAGGATTAAAGTCCTGACCTCCTGAACCTTGAGCTCTGCATTTCCTTGTAGCTCAGTCGCCCAAGTCTTGGCAACATCTTGGTAAATCTTTTCTGAACCCTTTCAAGCTGGACAACATCTTTCCCATAACATGGTGACCAAAAAGGAACACAATACTCTAAATGTGGTCTCACCAAAGTCTTATACCTGCCAACAGCAGGCAGCAACTCTCGAGGACATGGGTAGGCAATCTTTTGGATTGGGAACCATCTTCAGACTTACATGACCTGAAACAGCACCTATCCAAGTCCTCCAGAGATGCTGCCTGACCCACTGAGTTACTTAGTGCTGAAGTGAGATGTTTTTCACAACCAGCTTCCACTTCTGAACTCCACAGATCACCACATGTGAAATGCTTTTCAAGTATGGCATGTTGTGTTGCAGGATATTTAAGTATTTCTCCATGGACCAGACTTGCAGAGAGAAAGGAATTTGTAAGATTCTAAGGCCTTTTGGGATCTCATGCCAAAGGTCAAAATGTCATGTAATTCGTGAAAGGAGCAGAATTAGGCCACTTGGCCAATCAGGTCTACTCTGCCATTCAATCATGGCTGTCCTATCTCTCCCTCCTAACCCCATTCTCCGGCCTTCTCCCCATAACTCTTGACACCCGCACTAATCAAGAATCTATCTATCTCTGCCTTAAAAATACCCATTGACTTGGCCTCCACAGCCTTCTGTGGCAAATAATTCCACAGATTCACCACCGTCTGACTAAAGACATTCCTCCTCATCTCCTTCCCAAAGGAACGTCCATTAATACTGAGGCTGTGACCTCTGGTCCTAGACTCTTCCACTAGTGGAAACATGCTCTCCACATCCACTCTATCCAAGCCTTTCACAATTCTGCATGTTTCAATGAGTTCCCTCCTCATTCTTGTAAACTCCAGCGAGTACAGGCCCAGTGCTGTTAAACGCTCAACATATGTTAACCTACTCATTCCTGGGATAATTCTTGTAAACCTCCTCTGGACCCTCTTATATCCTTCAAAACCTGTCCCGCATACATCACATCGATGCCCAAAATTGCTCACAATATTCCAAATGCAGCCAAACCTGCACCTTATAGAGCCTCAGCATTACATCCCTGTTTTTGAATACGAGCCCTCTCAAAATAAATGCTAGCATTATGTTTGCCACCTTTACTAGCAATTCAATTTGCAGATTAACCTTTTGGGAATCCTGCACTCATAAGTCCCTTTGCACCTCTGATTTCTGGATTCTCTCCCCATTTAGAAAATAGTCTATGCCATTATTCCTTCTAACAAATTGGAGGATAGTGTTAAGGTGCAGGGATCGCTGGTTGGTGCAGACTCGGTGGGCCGAATGGCCTGTTCCGTGCTGTATGTCTAAAAATAATATGCCCTTTGATATCATGGGCTCTCATCTTCCTTAGCATCCACATTGGTGGCACCTTATCAAATACTTTCTGTAAATCTAGATAAACACCATCCACTGACACACCTTTGTCTGTCCGACTATTTACTTCTTCAAAGAATTCCAGCAGATTCATCAGGCAAGATCTCCCCTTCACAAAACCATGCTGACGTTGGCCCATTTCATCGTGAACTTCCCCGTCACCTCATCCTTTATGGGAATAAGGGTCTGAATATGAAACGTCACCCCTTCCTTCTCTCCAGAGATACCGCCTGTCTTGCTGAATTACTCCAGCTTTTTGTGTCCAACCTCATCCTTTATGATGGACTCTGAAATTGTACCAAGCACTGAAGTCAGACTGCAGTTCGCGCAAGTCTGCTTTGCTCCCTTCTTGTTCTGCGGGATAATATTGGCAATTTTCCAAAGAATAAATAAAAGTGCGTTTACCCTTGTAAAATAGGAGTGTGCCCCTTTACAGTGCGTTTTATGTTGTACCCCACGATCTAAGAATGTTAACGCACCCCGTACAGTCTCAAATTTCACTGCGATGCGTTGGTACACTCATGCGTTTGCAGTTCGTGGAAATGTTTACAATTGCATTCTGAGATAACGGGTAGTTAGAGTTCAATCTTTTTTCAGCCTGAGTCAAAGCAGCATGCGTTTGGTATTGACTGGGAGTGGCCCAGTGAGATAAGGAGAATTGGCAGTTATCCAACCAATTCTCGGGAAGTGTATTATCACAAAATTAATTTGCCAACAGAAATACTCCTAAAAAGAACATACAAACACAATAGGATTTAACACAAACATCCACCACAACATTCTTCAACGTGCAGGATGGCACAAAGTTCAGCCCGTCCTCTTCCTTTGTTCACCCGTGGTCGGGGCCATGAACTCTCCGTAGTCGCCGATATGGACGGCCCGATGTACAGGCCCTCTCATCGGGATGATCCAAACTCCGACGTCGGGACGGTCAAACGCACTCCGTGGCTTGGAGTGACCGAATCGGCCGCTTTCCTACCGGAGACCGTGGCTTCAGGAGGTCATAGGCCAAAGGCCAGCGGTCGGAGCTCGTCTCAGGCGATCCCTTGGCGAGGGAGCCCAGGGTCCGGATGGTAACTTCACGCCACGTCCACGGCTAGAAGCACCGCAGACCACAGCCCCGTGATGCCAAAGCCACCAGAACAGCAATCGGAGCACTCCTTTCTGGTGACCCCCGGCAAGGGTTCGCCCACTCCGCGATGGAAAGTCCGCGCCGCACCGGCTGCCAGTGCTCTGGGCCCGACTCCGGGATAGGCCGCTCCAATCATGGTGTTAGGCCTCGAGGGAGGGGACATGGAAAAAGTCATCTCTCCATCATGGAGGCGACCGAAAACGGTTCCCCTCCTTCCCCAATTGTGGAATTGTGCGAGTATTGTGTATTGAGATGGAGAAGGTGATGAACAGTGTCTGGGACCCTGTCTTCATCGCTGGTTCCAACACTGCCCCACTCTGTCACCCAGGTTTTCTCCCACATTCCAAAGCGGTGCAGGTTTGTAGGTTAATTGACTTCTGTGACGTGGATAACGGGAGATCTTTGGTTGACACAGACTAGGCAGGCCGAATGTGTAGGAAGGAACTGCAGATGCTGCTTTACACCGAGGTTAGGCACAAAATACTGGAGTAACTCAGCGGGACAGGCGGCATCTCTGGAGAGAAGGAATGGCTGACATTTCGGGTCGAGAGTGTCTTTTACTTCCTCATTTATTACATTGCTTACTACGTTTACATATTGTGTTGTGCTGCTGCAAGTAAGGAGGTCATTGTTCTATCTGTGAAATATGAGAATAGAACACTCTTGACACTTGACTCTTGACATCCTTCTCTCCAGAGATGCTGCCCGTCACAGTAAGTCACTGCAGCATTCTGTGCCTGTCTTGGGTGGGCCGAATGGCCTGATTCCACGCTGCGTCTATGAATTAAGCCAAAACAAAACTCAACATGGAAGTGGCAAGCAGCTTTTTAACAGTTAAACAAAGAGCAGGTGTGAGAGGGAGCATAACACAGCTGCAACCATGTGGAAATATCGCCTCTTGTGTACTCCGTGTGGGAGCATCATATTACAGGATTAACGATTATGGCTGAACTCTTCAGAGTTCTAGAGTTACAGGACACAGAGCAGAAACAGGTCCTTCGGCCCACCGAGTCCATGCCGACCAGCGATCATCCTGTACACTAGCACTATCCTGCACATTAGGGCCAATCTACAATTTTATGGAAGGTTGGTTAAGAAGGTTCAATCTTTGGGTGTTAATGGCGGAGTAGCAAGATGGATTCAACAGTGGCTAAATGGGAGATGTCAGAGAGTAATGGTGGATGGCTGTTTGTCAGGTTGGAAGCCGGTGACCAGTGGGGTGCCTCAGGGATCTGTGTTGGGTCCACTGTTGTTTGTCATGTACATCAATAATCTGGATGATGGGGTGGAAAATTGGATAAGTAAGTATGCAGATGATACTAAGATAGGTGGTGTTGTGGATAATGAAGTAGATTTTCAAAGTCTACAGAGAGATTTGGGTCCTTTGGAAGAGTGGGCTGAAAGATGGCAGATGGAGTGTAATGCTGATAAGCGTGAAGTGCTACATCTTGGCAGGACAAATCAAAATAGGACGTACATGGTAAATGGTAGGGAATTGAAGAATGCTGTGGAACAGAGGGATCTAGGAATAACTGTGCATAGTTCCCTGAAGGTGGAATCGCATGTAGATAGGGTGGTAAAGAAAGCTTTTGGTGTGCTGGCCTTTATAAATCAGAGCATTGAATATAGGAGTAGGGAAGTAATGTTAAAATTGTCCAAAGCATTGGTAAGACCAATTCTGGAGTATTGTGTACAATTTTGGTCGCCTAATTATAGGAAGGATGTCAACAAAATAGAGAGAGTACAGAGGAGATTTACTAGAATGGTGCCTGGGTTCCAGCAACTAAGTTACAGAGAAAGGTTGAACAAGTTAGGTCTTTATTCTTTGGAGCGCAGAAGGTTAAGGGGGGACTTGATTGAGGTCTTTAAAATGATGAAAGGGATAGACAGAGTTGACGTGGATAAGTTTTTCCCATTGAGGGTAGGGAAGATTCAAACAAGAGGGCATGACATGAGAATTAAGGGACAGAAGTTTAGGGGTAACATGAGGGGGAACTTCTTTACTCAGAGAGTGGTGGTGTGTGGAATGAGCTTCCATCAGAAGTGGTGGAGGCAGGATCGATTTTAACATTTAAAAGTAAAGTGGATAGGTATATGGACGGGAAGGGAATGGAGGGGTATGGTCTGAGTGCAGGTAGATGGGACTAGTGAAAAATAAATGGTCGGCACGGACTGGAAGGGCCGAGAGGGCCTGTTTCCGTGCTGTAATTGTTATATGGTTATATGGTTAATCAACTTACAAACCAGCACTTGTTTGGAGTGTGGGAGGAAACCAGAGCACCTGGAGAAAACCCACACAGGCCACATGGAGAACGTACAAACTCCAAACAGACAGCACCCGTAGTCTGGATCGAACCCAGGTCTCCGGCGCTGTAAAGGGGCTGTCCCACTGTACGAGGTAATTCAAGAGCTCTCCCGAGTTTAACAAAAATCAAACTCGTGGTAAGCACGTAGAATGTACGTACCAGGTAAGTTGGAGCTAGGGACGTCTCTTAGCGGCTCGTAACGATAACGGCAGGTACTCGGGAAACGGGGTAAGTTCGTGAAGACTCGTGACGATTTTTCAACGTTGAAAAATGTCCACGAGAGACCCGAGTACCTACGAGCGGCCATTACCGTAATTCTCCGAGTTCGAATCAGGGGAAACTTGGGAGAACTCTTGAATTAGCTCGTACAGTGGGACAGCCCCTTATGGCACCTATTCTGCCGCTGCGCCACTGTGCTGCCCCAATCCTTTTTTATTATTTCCCACATTGTCATCATCTCATTAAGATGAGAATGGCAAAGTTTAAAGGATATGGTGGTGAATGACAATAGACAATAGGTGCAGAAGTAGGCCATTCGGCCCTTCAAGCCACCACTGCCATTCAGTGTGATCATGACTGACCATCCATAATCAGTACCCCGTTCCTGCCTTCTCCCCATATCCGCTGCCTCCACTATCTTTAAGAGCCCCATCTAGCTCTCTCGTGAAAGCATCCAGAGAACCAGCCTCCACCGCCTTCTGAGGCAGAGAATTCCACACTCACAACTTTTCACAACTGTGTGAAAAAGTGTTTCCTCATCACCGTTCTAAATGGCTTACGGCTTATTCTTAAACTGTGAGCCCTGGTTCTGGACTCCCCCAACATCGGGAACATGTTTCCTTCCTCTAGCGTGTCCAAATCCTTAATAATCTTATATGTTTCCATAAGATCCCCTCTCATCCTTCTAAACTCCATAGTATACAAGCCCAGCCACTCCATTCTCTCAGTATATGACAGTCCCGCCATCCCGGGAATTAACCGCCCTCAATAGCAAGAATGTTCTTCCTCAAATTTGGAGACCAAGACTGCACACAATACTCCAGGTGTGGTCTCACTAGGGCTCTGACAACTGCAGAAGGACCTCTTTGATCTAAAACTCAACTCCTCTTGTTATGAACATGTTCCAATGCCTGGACCACATTGCCAGGAGTGGTGGAGGAAGCAGATACGTTAGTGGCATTTAAAAGACTTTTCAGACTGCTTATGGATATACGCAGAATGGAAGAATCCACAGGCAGATAACTGAGGACATTGTGAGCTGAAGAGCCTATTCTTGTGTACCTGGATGGTGGAATCTGAATAGAACATAGAACATAGAACTAAAGCTATGGAGTTTAGAAGAATGAGGGGGGACCTCATTGAAACAGACAGAATAGTGGAAAGTCTTAGATAGAGTGGATGTGGAAAGGATGTTTCCACCAGTGGGAGAGTCTAGGATTAGAGGTCAGAGCCTCAGAATTAAAGGACGTTCTTTTAGGAAGAAAATGAGGAGAAGTTTCTTTAGTCAGAGGGTGATGAATCTGTGGAATTATTTGCCACCTAAGGCTGTGGAGGCTAAAGGACCTGCCCCACTTGGCCATCATTTGCGCATAATTTACACGACATAATTTATGCGTCACGATGCGTGTGTCGTGACACGCGGTCGCTTGAGGCGTCGCAGGATTTTATGATGTACAAAATCTTCGCGTGCCATCTGCGTGACGCGCAAATGACGGCCAAGTGAGACAGGCCCTTAAGTCAGTGGATTTTTTAAAGGTAGAGATAGATAGATTCTTTATTGGTACAGATGTCAGAGGTTACGGGAAGAAGGCAGGAGAATGGGGTTAGTAGGGTGAGATAGATCAGCCAAGATTGAATGGCGAAGTAGACTTGATAGGCCGAATGGCCTAATTCTTACTAAGTTTGAAGAAGGGTCTCGACCCGAAATGTCACCCATTCCTTCTTTCCAGAGATGCTGCCTGTCCCGCTGAGTTACTCCAGCTTTTTGTGTCTATCTTCGGCCTAATTCTACTCCTATGCCATGACCTTATGACATATGTAATCTTCACAAGATCTATCTTAATGTCCTTTACAGTCCTGATCTCCTGGTTGCTCAGCACTTTAACTCCCCCACCCCCATTACCAATCTGACATTTCTGTCATGGGCCTCCTCCGTTGTCAGACTGATGCCCAGCGCAAATTGGAGGAACAGCACCTCATATTTTGCTTGGGTAGTTTACACGCCAGCGGTATGTACATTGACCTCTCTAACTTCAGATAGCCCTTGCTTTCCCTCTCTCTCCATCCCTCCCCTTCACAGTTCTCCCACCAGTCTTACTGTCTCTGATTACATTCTATATCTGCCCCACCCACTCCCCTGACATCAGTCTGAAGAAGGGTCTCGACCCGAAACGTCACCCACTCCTCCTCTCCAGAGATGCTGCCTGTCCCGCTGAGTTACTCCAGCATTTTGTGTCGATTTAAACCAGCATCTACAGTTCTTTCCTACAGCTTCAGCCCACCGAGTGCATGCCGGCCATCGATCATCCGTTCACACTAGTTTAGTTTAGTTTAGTGATACAGGGCGGAAACAGGCCCTTCGGCCCATCGGGCCTGCGTCGACCAGCGATCCCCGTACATTAACACTATCCCGTACCCACTGGGGACAATTTTTTCATTTACACCGAGCCAATTAACCTACAAACCTGTACGTCTTTGGAGTGTGGAGGAAACCGGAGATCCCGGAGGAAACCCACGCTGGTCTCGGGGTGAACGTACAAACTCCGTACAGACAGCACCCATAGTCGGGATTGAATGCGGGTCTCTGGCGCTGCATTCGCTGTAAGGCAGCAACCCTACCGCCGCGCCACTGTGACGCCCGTGTTATCCCACTTTCTCGCCCTCTCCCGGCATACAGGGGAATTTACAGATGGCCAATTAACCTACAAACCATATAACATATAACCATATAACAATTACAGCACGGTATCGGCCTTCTCGGCCCTTCCAGTCCGTGCCGACCATTCATTTTCCCCTAGTCCCATCTACCTGCACTCAGACCATACCCCTCCATTCCCTTCCCGTCCATATACCTATCCACTTTACTTTTAAATGTTAAAATCGATCCTGCCTCCACCACTTCTGCAGGAAGATCATTCCACACAGCCACCACTCTCCGAGTAAAGAAGTTCCCCCTCACGTTACCACTAAACTTCTGTCCCTTAATTCTCATGTCATGCCCGCACGTCTTTGGGATGTGGGTGATTAATAAGAGTGTCAGGGGTTATGGGGCAAAGGCAGGAGAATGGGGTTGAAAGGGAAAGATAAATCAGCCAAGATTGAATGACAGAGTAGACTTGATGGAGCGATTGGTCTAACATTGCTCCTGGAACTCATGAAAACTGGAGCACCAGGAGGAAGCCCCCGGGATTACATGAAGAACGTCCAAATTCCACGTAGCCAACACCCAAGGCAAGGTTTGAACCCTGGTCTCTGGCGCTGTGAGGCAGCAGCTCTACCCGCTATGCCCTACCATGCCATTTGAAGGGGAGATTGGTGGGGCGATACTCCCCTGTGCCATTGTCCTTGTCCTCTTGAAGATGTTTTGTGAGTTTGAAGAGGCTCGCTAAAACCCAAGAGTGAAATGGAGGACTGGGGTCATGTCGGTGGCATGTGGAAAGCGGTCAAGACGGGTGCTAGCAGCTGCGGACACAGGGAAGAGGAACTTGCACAATCCAGATGTACGAGGGTTCAGGAGGTGGTTAACAATACATCACTTGTGTGAATATGTGCGTAACTAGTCATGCAACAAAGCACCACATCACTCACCACCTCTTAAGCTCATTCCTTCCACTGTGTGTTTAAAGTTCCCACTTTTTTAAATTTGGATTTGTTTTTGTCAGGTATACAAGGGCGCATTGTTTGCAAGTTCCTCCTTGACAAGAAGCTTAGAATAAACAGTATATTTGGTCTTGTGTAGGAAGGAACTGCAGATGCTGGTTTACACCGAAAGTAGACACAAATTGCCGGAGTAACTCAACGGGTCAGGCAGCATCTCTGGAGAACATGGACAGGTGCCCTTTCGGGTCAAGTCTGAAGAAGGGTCCCAAGCAGTTTTTCACACAAAGGATGGCGGGTGTATGGAACGACCTGCTGGAGGAGGTAGTTGAGACAAGGACTATCGCAACATTTAAGAAGCAATTAGACAGGTGCATGCAGACAAAAAGCTGGTGTAACTCAGTGGGTCAGATAGCATCTCTGGAGAATAGGAATAGATGGCGTTTCGGGTTGAGACCCTGTTCCAGACTGAGAGTCAGGTCAGAAGGAAACGAGAAATCTGAACCTGTAGAACAAACGAATGAAAGATATGCAAAAGGACAAATCAAAGCAACAACCATGATCAAGGAAAAGTTGCCAAACGCTTTAACTCTCCTTCCCATTCCCACACTGACATTTCTATCCTGGGCCTCCTCCATTATCTGGATGAGACCAAATTGGGGGAACAGCACCTCACATTTCACTTGCTCATATACTTAGTATGAATATCAATTTCTACAACTTCAAGTAACCATTGCATCCCCTTTCTCTCCATCCCTCCACAATCTCTAGTTGTTGTACTAATTTCACTGCAGAGTTACCCTGTTTGTACCAACTTCCGCACAGCCAACAATGGACCGTTGTGGGCTCCACCTTTCCCAGATCATCTTCGCTGGCTTTGATTTGTCCTTTTGCATGTCTTTCATTCATTTGTTCTATGTAGCTTTGTATATCTCTTGCTTCCCTCTCTCCTGACTCCCAGTATATTTGGTAATAGCAGGTACAACAACACATACCTGAAGCTACAAACAACAAATAGTGCAATGACAAAATGAGTGAATGAGATTGAAGAGGTGAAGATAGACACAGAGCTGGAGTAACTCAGCGGGTCAGT
This sequence comes from Raja brachyura, assembly GCA_963514005.1. The sequence goes on from OY740806.1 coordinate 9,140,034, forward strand.
TAGCATCTCTGGAGAAGAGGAACAGGTGACATTTTGGGTTGGTGCCCTTCTTCAGAAGAGGTGTGAAGAGGTGTTTGATTCATAAATTAGATCACAATTAGGAACATGTTGCTCTTGAAGCCTTGATGTTTGGGCTTTCACGTGCCAGTATCTTAGTTGCTGCCCTACAGCGCCCGAGATCCGGGTTTGATCCTGACTACGGGTGCAGTCTTTACGGAGTTTCTCCTTGTGACCGCGTTAGTTTTCTCCGAGTGCTCCGGTTTTCTCCCACGTTCTAAAGACGTGCAGGTTTGTAGGTTACTTGTCTTCTGTAAATTGTCCCTAGTGTGTAGAATAGAACTGGTGTATGGGTGATCGCTGGCCGGCGTGGTCTAGATGGGCTGAAGGGCCTGTTTCTATGCTGTACATTAGGTTAATTTTGTTCCGTTTAGAGATACAGTGCGGAAACAGCCCTTCGGCCCACCAAGTCCACGCCGACCAGCGATCCCTGCACACTAGCACTATCCTACACATACACTAGAGACAGCAGTAGAACTGCTGCCTTACAGAGCCAGAGACCCGGGTTCAATCCTGACTACGGGTGCTGTCTGTATGGAGTTGGTACGTTCTCCCTGTGACCTGTGTGGGTTTTCTCCGAGATATTTGGTTCCTTACCACACTCCAAATGTTAATTCTGGTCCTTCTACCCCAAGTCTGGGTCAGTCAAACACTGAGTCAAGAAGAAGTCTGAAGAAGGGTTTCGGCCCGAAACGTTGCCCATTTCCTTCGCTCCATAGATGCTGCTGCACCCGCTGAGTTTCTCCAGCATTTTTGTGTACCTTCAATTTTCCAGCATCTGCAGTTCCTTCTTAAACACTAGTCGAGCCCTTTTATTCAACACCGGTGGGTCAACTTCTGCTCCACTCACTCAAGCCCGTGACGGTCTCGCGTAGACAGAACAGAAAGAAAGACAACACCCCAGCTGAAAGATCATCCATTTATACCCCGATAACTAACGTTGCGAAAATACAAGGGAAGGGCAACCCCCTACAAACCCAATCACCGATACCGAAGAGAAGATACATGGAGTGACAACTCCTTCACCCAATCATATAACAGTACCTGCAAACATCTTCATGCATAGCAACAAAGTAAAAGCATCTTAGTACATAGAGAAACAATACCATTGAAGGCAACCAATTACGTGTGATGGTGGGGAGACACAGAAACAAAGTAGAAATATTTTTAGGGCAATAAGAAACTTCCAGGTGCAGGCCACCCTTCTGGACGAATCAGAAGCATGCATTAAGCGTCAGTGTTCTGGAGCTCCTGCAAAAGCCCAGACTTCATGGCAACCAGTGGGTCACAGGTGCAGCAGCTTCCTGAACTTCTGCAAAGTTAGAGACTTGGTGCAGCCAGTTCCAGCAGCTTGCAAAGTGATGTCATCAGCCCATTCTCACAGACACCCACTTGCCATTTCCCAAGTACCCAAACCCCTGCATATCCACACAAAGACATACAGGTCTGTAGGTTAATTAGCTTGGTATACATGTAAATTGTCCCTAGTGGCGGAAGGGTAGTGTTAATGCACAGATTCGGTAGGTTGAAGGGACCTGTTTCCACGTTGTATCTTTAAACTAAAATAAATATTATTTGCTGAAGGGACTATTCCTGTGCTATTCTGTGTTCCATTATCATTTAGTAAATTGCTCATTACCTTTTCATTAAATAACACTGATTAACTGACAATATTAAACTTAATTACACTTCAAGCAATTTCATTGCTAAACTTGCATCAAAAGTCCTGATTGCTCTCTCATGCCACACGTTTATTTCTCATTAATAATGTTTACCTCATTAAGAATATGAAAGGGAATCTCAGCAGTGATGGCACTGAACATAATTGGTATGTAATAATTAATGAGTTATGTTTGGGCATTCAAGTCATTCATGACAAATTGTGAAACTGAATTAAGTAAATATTTTATTTTGTGGTATGTGTGAGGTTTTCCCACAAGTGACAATATTAAACCAGCACCAATGTGAAGAAAGCATATCACATGCTTGCCTTCATGGTTATCTTAGCTTTAAACTAGACTGGTTGGGGGGAGGGACCCAAATAGAGAAAGCTAGTAGACAGGGTCTGAGGCAGGAGGCAGAGAAGGGAAGCACTCAGACCTAACATGTAGAGGGGAAAGAAGAAAAAAATAATTAACAGGGAATAAGAGGTGGTGGGTTTCTTAAATGTGTGAGCAGAGAGAAAGAGGTGTATAACATGAGGGTAGAAGCAATTGGTAGCAAGGTGAAAATTAATAGTGGCAGGCAGACAAATCCAGGGCAAAAATCAAAAGGGGCCACTTGTCAACATAATTGTATATGCAGTAAGAGTGTTGTAAAAACAAACATGAAGGCTATGTGTCTCAATGCGAGGAGCATTCGTAAAAAGGTGGACGAGTTGAACGTGCAGATAGCTATTAATGACTATGCTATAGTTGGGATCACGGAGACATGGCTCCACGGTGACCAAGGCTGGGAGCGGAACATCCAGGGATATTCAATATTCAGGAGGGATAGACAGAAAGGAAAAGGATGTGGGGTAGCATTGCTGGTGAGAGAGGGAGATTAATGCAATAGAAAAGAAGGATATTAACGTGGAGGATGTGGAATCGATATGGGTAGAGCTGCGAAACTCTAAGGAGCAGAAAACGCTAGTGGGAGTTGTGTACAGGCCACCTAACAGTAGTATTGGAGTGGGGGATGGCATCAAACAGGAAATTAGAAATGCGTGCAACAAGGGTAAAACAGTTATAATGGGTGACTTCAATCTACATATAAATTGGGTGAATCAAATTGGCAGGGGTGCTGAGGAAGAGGATTTCTTGGAATGCATGCGGGTTAGTTTTCTAAACCAACATGGAGAGGAACCAACAAGAGAGCAGGCTATTCTAGACTGGGTATTGAGTAATGAGGAAGGGTTACTTAGCAGTCTTGTTGTGCGTGGCCCCTTGGGCAAGAGTGACCATAATATGGTTGAGTTCTTCATTAGGATGGAGAGTGACATAATTAAGTCGGAAACAATGGTTCTGAACTTAAACAAAGGTAACTTTAAAGGTATGAGACATGAATTGGCCAAGATAGACTGGCAAGTGATTCTTAAAGGGTTGACAGTGGATGTGCAATGGAAGGTATTTAAAGACTGCATGGATGAACTACAACAATTGTCCATCCCAGTTTGGCAAAATAATAAATCAGGGAAGTTAGTGCATCCATGGATAACAAGGGAAATCAGGGATAATATAAAAACTAAAGATGAAGCATACAAATTAGCCAGAAAAAGCAGCCTACCAAAGGACTGGGAGACATTCAGAGTCCAGCAGAGGAGGACAAAGGGCTTAATTAGGAAAGGGAAAATAGATTATGAAAGAAAGCTGGCAGGGAACATAAAAACTGACTGCAAAAGTTTTTATAAATATGTGAAGAGAAAGAGATTAGTTAAAACAAATGTAGGCTCCTTGCAGTCAGAAACAGGTGAATTGATCATGGGGAACAAGGACATGGCAGACTAATTGAATAACTACTTTGGTTCTGTCTTCACTAAGGAAGACATAAATAATCTGCTGGAAATAGCAGAGGACCGGGGGTCAAATGAGATGGAGGAACTGAGTGAAATCCAGGTTAGCCAGGAAGTGGTGTTGGGTAAATTGAACGGATTAAAGGCCGATAAATCCCCAGGGCCAGATAGTCTGCATCCGAGAGTACTCAAGGAAGTAGCCACAGAAATAGTGGATGCATTAATGATAATTTTTCAAAACTCCTTAGATTCTGGAGTAGTTCCTGAGGATTGGACGGTAGCTAATGTAACCGCACTTTTTAAAAAAGGAGGGAGAGAGAAAATGGTGAATTACAGACCAGTTAATCTAACATCGGTAGTGGGGAAACTGCTAGAGGCAGTTATTAAAGATGGGATAGCAGCACATTTGGAAAGTGGTGAAATCATTGGACAAAGTCAGCATGGATTTATGAAAGGTAAATTATGCCTGGCAAATCATATAAAATTTTTCGAGGATGTAACTAGTAGAGTGGATAAGGGAGAACCAGTGGATGTGTTATATCTAGACTTTCAGAAGGCTTTCGACAAGGTCCCGCGTAAGAGATTAGCATACAAACTTAAAGCACACGGTATTGGGGGTTCAGTATTGATGTGGATAGAGAACTGGCTAGTAGACAGGAGGCAAAGGGTAGGAGTAAACGGGTCCTTTTCAGAATGGCAGGCAGTGACTAGTGGGGTACCGCAAGGCTCAGTGCTGGGACCCCAGCTATTTACAATATATATTTACGATTTAGACGAGGGAATTCAATGCAACATCTCCAAATTTGCAGATGGCACCAAGCTGGGGGGTATAGTTAGGTGTGAGGAGAAAGCTTGGAGGCTGCAGTGTAATTTGGATAGGCTGAGTGAATGGGCAGATGCATGGCAGATGCAGTATAATGTGGATAAATGTGAGGTTATCCACTTTGGTGGCAAAAACATGAGGGTAGACTATTATCTGAATGGTGGCAGATTAGGAAAAGGGGAGATGCAACGAGACCTGGGTGTCATGGTACACCAGTCATTGAAAGTAGGCATGCAGGTGCAGCAGGCAGTGAAGAAAGCAAATGGTATGTTAGCATTCATAGCGAAAGGATTTGAGTATAGGAGCAGGGAGGTTCTACTGCAGTTGTACAGGGTTTTGGTGAGGCCACACCTGGAGTATTGCGTACAGTTTTGGTCTCCAAATCTGAGGAAAGACATCCTTGCCATAGAGGGGGTACAGAGAAGATTCACCAGACTGATTCCTGGGATGTCAGGACTTTCATATGAGGAAAGATTGGATAGACTCGGCTTGTACTCGCTGGAATTTAGAAGATTGAGGGGGGATCTTATAGAAACTTACAAAATTCTTAAGGGGTTGGGCAAGCTAGATGCTGGAAGATTGTTCCCGATGTTGGGGGAGTCCAGAACAAGGGGTCACAGTCTAAGGATAAGGGGGAATTCCTTTAGGACCGAAATGAGGAAAACATTCTTTACACAGAGAGTGGTGAGTCTCTGGAATTCTCTGCCACAGAAGGTAGTTGAGGCCAGTTCATTGGCTAGATTTAAGAGGGCGTTAGATGTGGCACTTGTGGCTAAAGGGATCAGGGGGTATGGAGAGAAGGCAGGTACGGGATACTGAGTTGGATGATCAGCCATGATCACATTGAATGGCGGTGCAGGCTCGAAGGGCCGAATGGCCTGATCCTGCACCTATTTTTCTATGTTTCTATGTTTTCTATGTTTCTAGAACCAGTGGATGTGTTATATCTGGACTTTCAGAAGGCTTTCGACAAGGTCCCACATAAGAGATTAGTATACAAACTTAAAGCACACGGTATTGGAGGTTCAGTATTGATGTGGATAGAGAACTGGCTGGCAGACAGGAAGCAAAGGGTAGGAGTAAACAGGTCCTTTTCAGAATGGCAGGCAGTGACTAGTGGGGTACCGCAAGGCTCAGTGCTGGGACCCCAGCTATTTACAATATGTATTAATGATTTGGATGAGGGAATTGAATGCAAATGGTATGTTAGCATTCATAGCGATAGGATATGAGTATAGGAGCAGGGAGGTTCTACTGCATTTGTACATGATTTTGGTGAGACCACACCTGGAGTATTGCGTACAGTTTTGGTCTCCAAATCTGAGGAAAGACATTCTTGCCATAGAGGGGGTACAGAGAAGGTTCACCAGACTGATTCCTGGGATGTCAGTACTTTCATATGAGGAAAGACTGGATAGACTTGGCATGTACTCGCTAGAATTTAGAAGATTGAGGGGGGATCTTATAGAGACTTACAAAATTCTTAAGGGGTTGGACAGGCTAGATGCAGGAAGATTGTTCGCGATGTTGGGGAGGTCCAGAACAAGGGGTCACAGTCTAAGGATAAGGGGGAAGTCTTTTAGGACCGAGATGAGGAAAATATTTTTCACACAGAGAGTGGTGAGTCTCTGGAATTCTCTGCCACAGAAGGTAGTTGAGGCCAGTTCGTTGGCTATATTTAAGAGGGAATTAGATGTGGCCCTCGTGGCTAAAGGGATCATGGGGTATGGAGAGAAGGCAGGTACAGGATACTGGCTTGGATGATCAGCCATGATCATATTGAATGGCGATGCAGGCTCGAAGGGCCGAATGGCCTACTCCTGCACCTATTTTCTATGTTTCTATGTTAGCTTAGAGATACAATGTGGAAACAAGCCCTTCGGCCCACTGAGTCCGCACTGACCAATGATCACCGTGTACAATAGTTCTATCCTAGGCACTGGGGACAATCTATAGAAGCCAATTAACCATCAAATCTGCACGTGTTTGGAGTGTGGGAGTAAATCAGAGCACCCAGAGAAAACCCACATGGTCACAGGGAAAATGTACAAACTCCATGCAGACAGCACCCAAAGCTAGGATCAAACCTGGGTCCCTGGCGCTTCAAGTTTTATTTTACAGAGAATGTCTGGAACTCACAATATGTGATACATTTCACTACGACGGCAGTTACAATGATAGTATACAATTAGGCAAGGCATATGGTCCTAATGCTGGCAACATGGTTGTAAATCAGGAAAAAGATTGGCGTGGACATGGTGGACTTAGGGACCAAGCTAAAGATAGGTCCAAAGATGCTGTCTAACCTGCTTAGTTATTCCACCACTTTGTGTCTTTTTTTTTGTAAACCAGCATCTGCAGTATCTTGTATCTCAAAGGAACTTACAATTCAGAGCAAGTATTAACTCATCAGGTTTGGGCGTTCTTCTGTACCATTGTATACCTCCACTGACCCCTCCCTGACTCTTAAGGGCCTGTCCCACCAGCATGCGACTGCATGTGGCGAGCGCGACCTAACGTGGTCACTTGAGCCATCAGCCTCGTGGGGCTGGTCCCACTTCGATCGCCGGAGGCGTATGTAGTTGTGCGGAGCGGGTCCCGACATCGCACGGGGCTCCCAAAAACTGACACTTGTCCAAAAATTCCGCACGATAACGGCCTGTCGGCGTGCAGCTGCATTGAGGACGAACGCAGCACCTCGACGTCGTACGCAGCGACTTGATGGCATTGCGCAATGATGTCACCGCCTGGCATGCCATTGCGTGCCGTTGCGGGCTGATGTCACCACCTAACGCCGTGCGACATCCAAATTCAGTCAGCCCGCCTCCTGCCCAGTTGATTAGTGAGTATGATGTCGGAACCAGCCCCGCACAACTCCATACGCCTCCGCGGTTCGAATTGGGACCGGCCCCGCGAGGTCGTACGCCTCAAGCGACTACATTTGGTCGCGCTAGACGCATGCAAATGCATGCTGGTAGGACAGGCCCATTAGTCTCATGAAGGAGCTCGGCCCGAAATGTCACCTATTGCCTCTCTCCAGAGATGCTGCCTGAATCGCTGAGTTACTCCAGCATTTTGTGTCTGTCTTTGAGAGGAAAGGCCTGTTACTTTACGTACTGGTCTACATTCTATTATATCTGCTATGCCAATGATCCTTACCCTGCATAATGAGAGGCGGACAATATCCACTGCTTCCAAGTATTTCCTATATCCCAATTTATATAAGATAAAACCGAATTATTGATAAATTCAGTGTTATTCCATTACTTTTGGGATTCCCTCCAATTTTCCTTGCCTGTTTACTATTGGGGGAATTATTCACCGGGACTTCCACCCAAGCTCTAAATATGTCCATGTACCTTTTCATTTCCTTTCAAAATCTATTTGGACAAAACCAAAAGTCTTTTCTGTTTGCTCGTTGTCCTCCCTTGTCGTGGGGCTATTAATATTGTCTCGTATACTCAGCCACAATGCCAAGTCCATTCCACACACCAACCTCCCACCGTCAGCTCCACCTCACAAAACCTTGCAAATGCAGCCAAAGGAAACAAGAACCATTCTCGCATCAGTCATTCCTTCTTCCCCCCTTTCCTGTCGGGCAGGAGATACAGAAGTTTGGAAGCATGTACTACAAGATTCAGGAATAGCTTCTTCCCTGATTGTTGGCCGACAACGGAGTGGTTTTAGTTTCAGTTTTAGAGATACAGCGCGGAAGGAGGCCCTTCGGCCCACCGAGTCCATGCCGACCACCGATCACCAGCACACTAGTTTAGTTTAGAGGCGTGGAAACAGGCCCTTCGGTCGACCGAGTCTGCACCGACCAGCGATCCCCCGCACTATTCTACACACACTCGAGACAATTTACACTTACACCAAGCTAATTAACCTACAAACCTGTACGTCATTGGAGTGTGGGAGGAAACCGAAGATCTCAGCGAAAACCCATGCGGTCACGGGGAGCACGTACAAACTCCGTACAGACAGCACCCGTAGTCGGGATCAAACCTGGGTTTCTGGCGCTACAAGAAACCCATAACATGGTGCTATAATAACTATAATAATAACTAGTTCCATGTCATCCCATTTTCGCATCCTGCACACGTGATAATTTACAGAAGCCATTAATCTACAAACCTGCACGTCTTCGAAGTGTAGCCATCCCATAAACTAGGGTAAGGTCTCGTTCTTCCAACCTCTCTCACTGAGGACCTTGGAGTCTTTCTTATAGTTATAATGTTACAATGCCATATAAATACTGTATGTTCTTGCTACTGAGGGAGTGCAGCGTAGGTTCACAAGGTTAATTCCAGGGATGGCGGGACTGTCATATGCTGAGAGAATGGAGCGGCTGGGCTTATATACTCTGGAATTTAGAAGGATGAGAGGGGATCTTATTTTTAACATATAAGATTATTAACGTTTTAGACACACTCGAGGCAGGAAACATGTTCCCGATGTTAAGCCATTTAGAACGGAGATGAGGAAACACTTTTTCACACAGAGAGTTGTGAGTCTATGGAATTCTCTGGAAAGGGCGGTGGGGGCCGGTTCTCTGGATACTTTCAAGAGAGAACTAGATGAGGCTCTTGAAGATAGCGGAGTCAGCGGATATGGGGAGAAGGCAGGAACGGGGTACTGATTGTGGATGATCAGCCATGATCACACTGAATGGCGGTGCTGGCTTGAAGGAACGAATGGCTTCCTCCTGCACCTATTGTCGATTCAGCACTTTGAACATTTTCTCTTTGCACTAATGGTTGTATTTGCGTATAGCCTCATTGTAATCATGTACAGTATGATTTAATTTGACTGGACAGCATTCAAACAAAAGCTTTTCACTGCACCTCGGTACACATGGAAATAAAAGACACTTAGCAATAGCTGAACCTTAGTTTTGTGTGCTATGCAGGCACATCCTGCCACAAGTAAATACATCAAGTAAACAGATTGTAGAATATAGTGTTACTGCTATAGCAAAATTCAATTGAAAAACCTGACATTCTGGCTCAGTGTAGTTTAGTTTAGAGATACAGAGTGGAAACAGGCCCTTCGGCCCACCGTGTCGACCAGCGATCCCCATACACTATTCTACACACACATACAATTTTTTTTACAAATAAAAAAACTGAAAAGTGTGGTGTGCAAAAGTATTCAGCCCCCTTTACTCTGATACCCCTAAATAAAATCCAGTGCAACCAATTGCCTTCAGAAGTCACCTAATTAGTAAATAGAGTCCACTTGTGTGTAATCTAATCTCAGTATAAATACAGCTGTTCTGCGAAGGCCTCAGAGGTTTGTTGGAGAACATTAGTGAACAAACAGCATCATGAAGCCCAAGGAACACACCAGACAGGTCAGGGATAAAGTTGTGGAGAAGTTTAAAGCAGGGTTAGGTTATTAAAAAAAATCCCAAGCTTTGAACATCCCACGGAGCACTGTTCAATCCATTATCCGAAAATGGAAAGAGTATGGCACAACTGCAAACCTACCAAGACATGGCCGTCCACCTAAACTGACAGGCTGGGCAAGGAGAGCATTAATCAGAGAAGCAGCCAAGAGGCCCATGGTAGCTCTGGAGGAGCTGCAGAGATCCACAGCTCAGGTGGGAGAATCTGTCCACAGGACAACTATTAGTCGTGCACTCCACAAATCGGGCCTTTATGGAAGAGTGGCAAGAAGAAAACTAGTAGCGGAAAACTAACACTGCACATCACCCTGAACACATCATCCCCACTGTGAAACTTGGTGGTGGCAGCATCATGCTGTGGGGATGCTTTTCTTCAGCAGGGACAGGGAAGTTGGTCAGCGTTGATGGGAAGATGGATGGAGCCAAATACAGGGCAATCTTGGAAGAAAACCTGTTAGAGTCTGCAAAAGACTTGAGGCTGGGGCGGAGGTTCACCTTCCGGCAGGACAACAACCCTAAACATACAGCCAGAGCTACAATGGAATGGTTTAGATCAAAGCATATTCATGTGTTTGAATGGCGCAGTCAAAGTCCAGACCTAAATCCAATTGAGAATCTCTGGCAAGACTTGAAAATTGTTGTTCACAGACGCTCTCCATCCAATCTGACTGAACTTGAGCTATTTTGCAAAGAAAAATGGGCAAAAATTTCAGTCTCTAGATGTGAAAAGCTGGTAGAGACATACCCCAAAAGGCTTGCAGCTGTAATTGCAGTGTAAGGTGGTTCTACAAAGTATTGACTCAGTGGGGCTGAATACTTTTGCACGCCACACTTTTCAGTTTTGAATTTGTAATAAAATTTGGAAACCATGTATCATTTTCCTTCCACTTCACAATTATGCACCACTTTGTGTTGGTCTATCACATAAAATCCCAATAAAATACATTTACGTTTGTGGTTGTAACGTGACAAAATGTGGAAAAGTTCAAGGGGTATGAAAACTTTTGCAAGCCACTGTAGATGGTCTGACACAGCTAAATGGTTGATCTTTTTGGAATTCCTTTGCTCCTCTTGCCCCGCTTTCCATCTCTTTATTCTGTATTCGAGATCTTTTCCATTTTCAAAAGTCTCTCCTTGCCTGCACACTGCAAAGCCTCTGTGATAGTTTGAGTCTTCCTTGTAGACTCTCCCATCTTATATTCTTAGTATGACTTGCATTTAGGTGGGGTCCAATTTTCAGCAAAATGTTTCCTCTTTACCGCAGAAAGAACATCTGTGGCCGACAACAGGCTTCCTTGCCATCACCGTGGCTCTGAACTACTGTGACGAGGTCGATGTTGCTGGCTTTGGTTATCCACTGAACCAAAAGGACGGTCTGATCCATTATTATGATCAGCTGAAAATGACCATGATGTCTGTAAGTATCGAATGGGAATAATCCCTTTAGTTCACGTTCTCTCTTCAGTAATGAGTGTTCCTCTGCTGTAGTTACCGTCTCCACTTCAGCGCCATCAGTCACTCCCAGCCCTTGTTGGCGAGGACCCATGCGTATCTGAGCCGGCATGAACCTGAGCTATTACAATGGCCTTCCAGATGGTCCAGGTATTCCAAGCCAACACCTGATGATACATAGAAACATAGAAAATAGGTGCAAGGAGTAGGCCATTCAGCTCTTCAAGCCAGCACTGCCATTCAATATGATCATGGCTGATCATCTAAAATCAGTACCCCGTTCCTGCTTTTCCCCACATCCCTTGATTCCGTTAGCCCAAACAACTATTGTTCTTGGTGGATGAGTTAATGTGTCGGGTGTAGGATGCAACTGCAGATGCTGGTTTACACCAAAGATAGACACAAAATGCTGGAGTAACTCGGCTGGACAGGCAGCATTTCTGGGGAGAAGGAATAGGTGACGTTTCGGGCTGATACCCTTCATGAGACAGGGAGGGGGACAGTTGAGGTATGTGAATGTACAGAAGAACGACAACACCTGATGAGTTAATACTTGCTCTGAATCGCATGTTTCTAAAGTCTAACGTCTAATGTCTAAAAGTAAATTAATAATCAGCCTCAAGAGGGGTCCCAACTTGAAAGGTCATCTATCCACGCTCCTCGCAGATGCTGCCTGACCCGTTGGCTTACTCCAGCACTTGATATCTTTTTTTTTCGTACGTTCCTTTAATCACTAATTTCAATGATGGGGATATACCTGGTAATTCCCCACCGAACACATTTCCACATACCTTGACTCCATCCTATCCCCCTTTGTTAAATCCCTCCCCACCTATGTTCAAGACACCTCAGACACTCTCCGTCGGCTCCGCACATTCCGTTGTCCAGGCCCCCATCCTCTCATCTTCACCATGGACGTCCAGTCACTATACACCTGCATCCCCCACCAGGATGGTCTCAAAGCCCTCCGGTACTTCCTCGACCAGAGGAGCAACCCATACCCATCCACTGACACCCTCCTCCGCCTAGCGGAGTTGGTCCTTACCCTCAACAACTTCTCTTTTGACTCCTCCCATTTCCACCAAACACAAGGCGTAGCTATGGGCACACGCATGGGCCCTAGCTACGCCTGCCTCTTTGTCGGGCACGTCGAACAATCTTTGTTCTCTGCGTACCAGGGCCCCACCCCCGACCTTTACCTCCGTTACATTGACGACTGCTTTGGTGTCACCTCCTGCACCCACGCAGAACTGACTGACTTCATCCATTTCACCACCAACTTCCATCCGGCACTCAAATATACTTGGACCATTTCCGACATTTCCCTACCATTCCTTGACCTCACCATCTCTATTGCAGGTGATACACTCCTGACTGACATCCACTACAAACCAACTGACTCCCACAGCTACCTGGACTACTCTTCCTCCCACCCTGCTTCCTGTAAGGACTCCATCCCCTATTCCCAATTCCTCCGTCTACGCCGCATCTGCTCCCAGGATGACGTGTTCCACACCAGGTCATCGCAAATGTCCTCGTTCTTCAGAGAACGGGGTTTCCCCTCCCCCACTATAGATGAGGCTCGCACCAGGGTCTCCTCCATACACCGCAACACTGCCCTCTCTCCCCATTCCCCCACTCACAACAAGGGCCGAGTCCCCCTGGTCCTCACCTTTCACCCCACCAGCCAGCGCATACAACAGATAGTCCTCCGCCAGTTTCGTCACCTCCAACGTGACCCCTCCACTCGCCACATCTTCCCATCTCCCCCCCGTCTGCCTTCCGCAAAGACCGCTCCCTCCGCAACTCCCTCGTCAATTCTTCCCTTCCCTCCCGCTCCACTCCTTCCCCGGGCACTTTCCCTTGCAACCGCAAGAGATGCTACACTTGTCCCTTCACCTCCCCCATCCACTCCTTTCAGGGACCCAAGCAGTCATTCCAAGTCCGACAGAGGTTCACCTGCACCTCCTCCAACCTCATCTACTGCATCCGTTGCTCCAGATGCCAGCTGATCTACATCGGTGAGACCAAGCGGAGGCTGGGCGATCGTTTCGCCGAACACCTCCGCTCGGTCCGCAATAACCAACCCGACCTCCCGGTGGCTCAGCACTTCAACTCCCCCTCCCACTCCGTATCCGACCTCTCGGTCCTGGGCCTCCTCCACGGCCAGAGTGATCAACACCGCAAGTTGGAGGAACAGCACCTCATATTCCGCTTGGGGAGTCTGCATCCTCTGGGCTTAAACATTGAATTTTCTCAATTCTGTTAACCCAGACTGCCTCCCCCCCACCTCTCCCTCAGCCCTCTGGCCCTGACATTCCTTCTCCATCTCCCCCGCCCCCCCCCCCCAGTTGCACTAGCTTCTCATTTTCACACCACAAACAGCTTACAATGGCCTGCTTCCTTTATCACCAATACTTTTTTGCATATCTTTCACTCATTGTTCCTTATCTCTCCACATCACTGTTTATATCTCTCGTTTCCCTGATCCCTGACCAGTCTGAAGAAGGGTCTCGACCCGAAACGTCGCCTATCTCCTTCGCTCCTTAGATGCTGCTGCACCCGCTGAGTTTCTCCAGCTTTTTGTGTAACCCTCGATTCTCCAGCATCTGCAGTTCCTTCTTTAACAACTACCTGGTAATTCAAATCACTGCAGATTCTCACTTTGGTTACATCCATTGTCTGCATAGGCTCTATGCAAGATCAATTCAGCCCAGATCATCACCTTTGCAACAAAAACAAACGCTGGAAACACTCAGCTGGTCAGGCAGCACCTGTGGGGGGAGAAACTGAGCCAATATTCCTGGTCGTTGATCCTTTCTTACGCCTTCAGTGTTTGACCTGTTTTCTTTCAAACACTTATCTACTCCCCCCTTACCACTTCTCCAGTTGAACCCGTCTCCAGCACTCGTCCACAACATGCTTGCTGTAGCCTAACCCCACACTGGGTGAAAAAAGTCATCCTCAACTTACTTCTGATTATTCCACCGATCACCTGTGTTGCCCATTCTATATCACCTTTTGCCAGGGGCGTGATGTTCTCTCTACCTGCTCTGCCGAAGCCCTTCACAATTCTCGACTTTCTTGCAGTCTTTGTCCCTGCAAAACCAACAACCCCAGCTTCACCCCACCAACCCCAGCAGGGCGGCACGGTGGCACAGCAATAGGGTCGCTGCCCCACAGCGCCAGGGACCCGGGTACGATCCTGTCTATGGGTGCTGTCTGTACGGAGTTTGTATGTTCTCCCCATGACCTGCGTGGGTATTCTCCGAGATCTTCGGTTTCCTCCCACACTCCAAACACATACAGCTGTGTAGTTTAATTGGCTTGGTATGAATGTAAATTGCCCGTAGTGTGTGTAGGATAGGGATAGTGTGCGTGGATCGATGGTCGGCACGGACTCGGTGGGCCGATGGGGATGAATCTGCGCTGTATCTCCAAACTAAACTAAACTAGAAACATAGAAACATAGAAAAATAGGTGCAGGAGTAGGCCACTCGGCCCTTCGAGCCTGCACCATCATTCAATGTGATCATGGCTGATCATCCAACTCAGTATCCCGTACCTGTCTTCTCTCCATACCCCCTGATCCCTTTAGCAACAAGTGCCACATCTAACTCCCTCTTAAATATAGCCAATTAACTGGCCTCAACTACCTTCTGTGGCAGAGAATTTCAGAGACTCATCACTCTCTGTGTAAAGAATGTTTTCCTCATCTCGGTCCTAAAGGAATTTCCCCCTTATCCTTAGACTGTGACCCCTTGTTCTGGAACTAGACTAGACTAGACTAGCCTGCTGAAACTATCCAAGTTTTATTCTTTTCATTATTTTGAAACATCCCTTTAACATACTTTTCATGTTTATTTCTGGACAACATTTTTTGGATTCATTTGATGTTTTCCAAAACATGCCCATCCATTCCTTCCCCAAATGCTGCCTGACCCACCAAGTTCCTCCAGTACTTTGTCTTTTGCTCGAGATTCCAAGCATCTGCACTTCCTTGTGTCTCCAAGTCATCTACTTGTTCATTATTCCTACAATGAGGTGGTGTGCACAACTGGACCCTATTGTCCATTTGCAGTTGAACTAGTTCCATAAAATTCATTGTGATTTTTTAAAATTGTACTTTGAACCACTGTTGATAAAGAGGCAGGATCCCGTCCTGAAACATTGCCTGTCCATGTTCTCCAGAGATGCTGCCTGACCCCCTGAGTTACTCCACCACTTTGTGTCTTTGTCCTTAAGAAATCCATTTTGACGCTCTCTTATCAATACCTACCCAACCGACTTGTAATTCCATCCCTAACTAATGATTACAGGAAAAAGTACTGCACATGTACATCAATGATCTGGATGAAGGGGTGGTAAATTGGATTAGTAAGTATGCAGATGATGCGAAGATAGGGGGTGTTGTGGATAATGAAGAGGTCCAAAGTCTACAGAGTGATTTAGGCCAGTTGGAAAAATGGGCTGAAAGATGGCAGATGGAGTTTAATGCTGATAAATGTAAGGTGCTACATCTTGGCAGGACAAATCAAAATAGGACGTACATGGTAAATGGTAGGGAATTGAAGAATACAGTTGAACAGAGGGATCTGGGAATAACCTTGCATAGTTCCTTGAAGGTGGAATCTCATATAGATAGGGTGGTAAAGAAAGCTTTTGGTATGCTAGCCTTTATAAATCAGAGCATCGAGTGTAGAAGCTGGGATGTAATGTTAAAATTGTACAAGGCATTGGTGAGACCAAATCTGGCGTATGGTGTACAATTTTGGTCGCCCAATTATAGGAAGGATGTCAACAAAATAGAGAGGGTACAGAGGAGATTTACTAGAATGTTGCCTGGGTTTCAACAGCTAAGTTACAGAGTTGATGTGGACAAGCTTTTCCCTTTGAGAATAGGGAAGATTCAAACAAGAGGACATGACTTTAGAATTAAGGGACAGAGGTTTAGGGGTAACGTGAGGGGGAACTTCTTTACTCAGAGAGTGGTAGCGGTGTGGAATGAGCTTCCAGTTGATGTGGTGGCGGCGGCAGGGTCGTTGGTATAATTTAAAAATAAATTGGATAGGCATATGGATGAGAAGGGTATGGAGGGTTATGGTATGAGTGCAGGCAGGTGGGACTAAGGGAAAAAAGTTGTTCGGCACGGACTTGAAGGGCCAAGATGGCCTGTTTCCGTGCTGTAATTGTTATATGGTTATATGGTTACATGCTGTTTATACCAAAGATAGACACAAAGTGTTTGAGTAACTTGGCGGTTCTGGCAGCATCTCTAGACCAAAAGGATAGTTGACGTTTTGGGTCGGGACCCTTTGTCAGATTGAAAGTGGGGTGGGGGGGGGGGGGTGGCTGGGAGGCAAGAAACAGATGTTTTCCCACCATTAAGGTTAAATTGATCTATGGAATCTATAAATGTTTGAAAGATTTTGTCTAAGTCCTTTGAAACGCACTCCCTTATCCCGAGTCTCGAGGACGGTGATGCCTCTCAGATGCCAAGGCCCAGGATATCTTGGTTGAAGTGGCTGCAGAACATTCTCAAGGGGGGAGCAATCGGCAACAGAGCAGCAATGATTCATTTAAACTAGACCAAGTGGGACACACACTAACCACCACCCCCACAAACTCCCCCTTGATATTATATTAATATTATGAATTCGCTTATTTTCCTCCATCCCCCGCGCTATCCACTCACGCATAGCCCCCAAACTGCGCAGGCACGGCTAGAGAGGGAGGGGGGGCGGAGAGCGAGGGGGGCAGAGATGGAGGGGGTCAGGGAGGGAGGGGAGGCAGCAAGGCAGAAAGGATGGGGGCAGAGAGGGAAGGGGTGGAGAGGGGAAGGGGGTGTAGAGGGGGGGCGGGGTAGAGAGGGAGGGGCTAGGGAGGTAGGGTGTAGAGAGGGAGGGTGGTAGAGAGGGAGGGGCAGCGAGGGAAGGGGGGTGGGGGAGGGGTATGAATAACCCGGGGGGGGGGGGGGATAGTGAATGACGCTGGGGTTGTTGGCTGCCTTTTTGAGCTGGGGTTGCCGATTCTTCTGGGCGCTGGCTGTATGGAGAAGAAGCTGAAACACGGCAGAACCTACCCAGGTCGTAGAGCTGCGTCAGGGCCTGGAACTCGACCTGGTTCTCGTACTCATCCTGGCTGTAGACTGCAGCCGTCAGTTCGGCCGCCAAAGTTTCCAGTCCAGGGCCCAACTTCATCTCTGGACGGTGCGGGGAGTATGAATAACACGGGGGAGGGGGATTGTGAATAACCGGGGGGGGGTGACATCACCCGAAGTGCGTGCAAGATTCTGTGTGTGAGACGGCTCCGAGCCGAGCCATTGTGACATCATCAGTGAAAGCTGGTCGTTTTAAATTCAAAGACGTTTTAAAACTTTAATCAGTATTGTCGAGAAATAAAGCATAAAATGTTCTGTGAAGGTGATATCTATCTAGGGGAAAAATGTGAATCAGATTATTAAAAGATGCTATCGTTACCGCGTAGTGTTTTGGCGAAGATGAAAAGATAACCACATATACACACACATATACACACATATACAAGATTATAGTTTTAATAAGTACTAGACCAAGTGGGACCTGTTGTTTATTTTTTTTAAATGTCATTTATCCTACAATTTCCTGTGTATAAAGCCAGTTAAAACTTTATCTCACAAATTTTATGAGCCCACCTGGGTATAACTGAAGGGTCTCGACCCGAAACGTCGCCTATCTCCTTCGCTCCTTAGATGCTGCTGCACCCGCTGAGTTTCTCCAGCCTTTTGTGTACCCTGAGTATAACAACTGTTTTTATGGAATATACAATGATGTATTTCATAAAGAACATCTGATTTTACGATCCATCACCACTGATAGCCCTTAAACGTTTCATTACAAGAGTAAATCACCAACACTTTTCCTTGAAGTGATTCGTTTCACAGCAACTGAATATTTACTAGTAGTTTTAAGGTGTTTATGTTGCTATCTTAAGCCCCTGTCCCACTTTCCCGAGTTACTCACTAACTCTCCCGAGTTTTCCCCACGATTCAAACGCAGAGAATGTCCGTAGCGAGTCCCTAGGAGTCTGTAGTGAGTCCGTAGGAGGCCGTAGGAGTCCATAGATATTTTGTAGCGGCTCCTAATGCCAGCCGTAGGTACTCGGGGCATCGGGTAAGTTGGGACGTTTTTTCAGCATGTTGAAAAATGTCCACGAGTAAAAGGAATAGCCCCGAGTACCTACGGCTGGCTATTACTGTAATTCTCTGAGTTTGAATCAAGGCGAAAACTCGGGAGAATTCGTGAGTAACTCGGGAAAGTGGGACAGGCCCTTTAGTTAGCTGAAAGGCACGTGGGAATTAGTGTTCAGCTAACAAGGGCGGATTGATGGAAAACAGAGCCAACTCAGTTCATTTTCAGTTCTGTTGAGTTTATTGTCACATCCACCAAGGTCCAGTGAAAACCTTTTGTTGTGTGATAACCAGTCAACGGAAAGACAATACATGCTTACAATCGAGCCATTTACAGCGTATAGATGCATGATAAGGGAATAAGTTAAAGCCAGCAAAGTCCGATCAAGGATAGCCCGTGGGTTACCAATGAGGTAGATAGTAGTTCAGCACTGCTCAGTTCAGCACTGTTCATCACAGGCTGTGGTGAGATGATTCTGTTGTGTGAGAACAACTCTTAAGGCCCTGTCTCACGGTGCGAGTCATCCCACGAGTGACCCCAAATGAAAGAAAAAAAACAGACTCGTGGTTGTGTACGAGATTACAAGTTGATGATCAAGTGTTTAACCGAGTTCCCACGGGTATGTCATTGCTGTGATGTTCCAACTTCCTCTCCCGAGTTAACAAGTTCCTCTCCCGTTACTCTTGAGCCAACCGTGAATGATGGTAAGTGTGTGAGGGTGTGAGAAGTCCATGCCGGGTGGCAGCCGGCCGGCCGCAGCCGCTGTTCAGATTGTTGGGAGACGGAGCTCAGGGTTCGCCTCTTGAGCTGCTTTGGTGCCCAGGCGTAAGTTGAGGTGGAAGGTGGTTGGGGGTGGGGGGCTGACAGACAAGGCTCTTGGGTGCTGGGATCATTCTCTGCGGGATAGTCTTTGTGCGGGAGACGTGTAGGAGAGGTGTGCTGACTACAGGCAGACACTTTGGTGGTGATTGCCCACCAGTGTCAAAAGCCGCTGTGTCCCCCTCCACGTCCCCCTCCACGCCAACACAAAGGGCAACGATCCCACTTGTCAGCATTAAACTCCAGCCTCGCACCGTCTTCACGTCGGCGACTATCCCAAGGCTTCAGTCGGAAGGCAGACGCAACAAGCTGGAGTAACAATGCGGACCAGGTAACATCTCTGGAGAACGTAGGTAGGTGAAGGTGACGTTTCGGATAAGGGCTCGTCTTCTGAAGAAGGATCTCGACCCGCTGAATTACTCCAGCAGTGTTAAAGAAGGAACTGCAGATGCAGCAAAATCGAGCGTACACAAAATTCTGGAGAAGCTCAGCGGGTGCAGCAGCATCTATAGAGCGAAGGGATGGGTGACAGAAAGGTCTCGACCTGCTGAATTTCTCCAGCATTTGGATCTAAACATCACCCATTCCTTCCCTCCAGAGATGCGGCCTGTCCCGCTGAGTTACTACAGTTTGTGTGTGTCTATCGTTGAATGGGTGACGTTTCGGGTCGAGACCCTACTTCGGACTGAAAATAAAACTTGCCTCGCGTGAAGCGGCTTGTAAATTAAAACATAAAAACAAGAAATGCTAAAGGTTGACTCATTTATGTGCTGCTATTCATTCACTTGGCCTGTTGCTGTCCTCCCTCGTCCACCGTGAGCGCTGGACAACTCACCGGGTGCAAAACTCCGCTTCATCCCGGGCGGAGGGCGATGATCACCGGACTGACCGGCAAGTAGCGGCGGCGGGTCGGCCAAGCCCGGCTCCCCGACACCGGGATAGACACCAACTACTGGAGTAAACTCAGCGGGATCTCTGGAGAAGTCTGAAGTACGGTCTCGACCCGAAATCTCACCCATCCCATCTCTCCAGAGATGCTGCCTGTCCCTCGGAGTTACTCCAGCTTTGTGTGTGTCTATCTTCGGTGTAAACCAGCATCTGCAGTTCCTTCCCAATCCCACACTCTCGGCCCCGGGGGATGGATGGAGCATCACACGTGGACACAACCCACTCACTGCCCAGACTTGCCCCTCCGGCAGGTCTTTAACCGCGACCTAAAGCCGTTCGTGTTAAAGAAGGAACTGCATATGGTGGAGAATCGAGGGTTACACAAAAAGCTGGAGACACTAAGCGGGTGCAGCAGCATGAAGAAGGTCAGCAGGTCTGAAGAAGGGTCTCGACCCGAAACGTCGCCTATCTCCTGCGCTCCTCAGATGCTGCTGCACCCGCTGAATTTCTTCAGCTTTTTGTGTAATCCTACAGCCGTTCATTGAGACGAATACGAAGCCACGGGGCAGGTGCCTCAGTAATAAAGGACAAGTTGCAGATCATCGCGGAAAGGCCGAAGATAGACACAAAATGCTGGCGTGGGACAGGCCGCATCTCTGGAGAGAAGAAATGGGGGGCGTTTCGGGTAAGTCTGAAGAAGGGTCTCGGCTCCATTCCTTCTCTCCAGAGATGCTGCCTGGTCCGCTGAGTTTCTATCTTTGGGTCAGTCTTTACTCGAGCGAACGAACAGATTATAAAGTTCCCACGGTAGACTTACGAGTCACTAAGGAAACGTTTAAACTCGTTGTAGTAACGTAGTGGCCACTACGTTACTACAACGAGTTTAAATGTTTCCATTTTTAACTTGAAGAGTAAATTTGACTCGTGGAAAAAATCAAACATGTTTGATTTTTTTCCACGAGTTAACAAGTTTCCCGAGTACCTGCCGTTAGCGCCACGAGTTGATAATTTGCTCGTGCGAGTTCCGACGTTCCCACGACGTGATCACCACGAGTGAAAACTCGGGGTCACTCGTGGGCCAACTCGCACCGTGAGACAGGGGTTTTAACATGAGTGCTCATAGCCTGGTTTGGTTTTATTGAATGTTGCTCTATTGTTGAGATTATTCAGTGCTTGCCGCCTATCCTAAAGACCCATTCAAGATCCACTTACCTGTTGGGGGTCCTGTAGAACTGCTCATACTTTCCTTCAAGTATACATGTAGAACATAGATCAATATAGCATGAGACCAGGTCCTTCAGCCCACAATGTCTGTGCTGTACATGACGTCAAGACATGCACTTAATCCATATCCCTCAATTCCATACATATCCATATTACTATCCTAAAGTCTTTTAAATGCCACTAATGTACCTTCTTTAACCACCACCCCCGGCAGCGCATTCCAGGTACTGCCCTCCGTATAAATAACTTGCTCCGTGCATTTTCTTAAAACTTTGCCCCTCTCGCCTGAAGGCTGTGCCCTTTGATTTTTCCATCCTTGGAAGGAGATTCTAATAGTCTACCCCATCAATGTCTGTCAGAATGTTACATGTTTTTATCATCGAAGCAACCTCTGACGTTCCAGAGAACACAATCCAAATCTGTCTAAGTCTCCACGTAGCTAATACCCACTCATCTAGACAACATTCTGGTTAACCTCCTCTACACTTTTGCTAAAGCCTCCACATCCTTCCTGTAATGGGGCCACCAGAACTACACATAGTTAACCACATGAGGCCAAACAAAAATCCTGTTATTATATCTAATTTCTTGTGAAATATTAACATTTTTCAAACTCCAGAGTCATTGTAAAAAGTTTACCTCAGCATGTGAATTATATGAAATAGATGTGCTATGGTCTTCAGGCACTCTGGAGGAGATAGAACATTGTTGCTGGTTGAGATAAGTGTTCCTGATGTCAACAGAACTTCCCTCTAACTAGTGAGGAGAAACACACTGCAAGATGTTTCCTGGTCAATGATGGTTGCAGGTTGCTCCAATGACCATCTACATGGGTGTTGCATGCATTGTGCAGTTTAGAGAAACAGTGCGGAAACAGGCCCTTATGCCCACCAGGTCTGTACCAACCAGCAATCACCACGTACACTAGCACCATCCTACACACTAGGGACAATTTACAACTTTTACCATAGACAATCAACCCACAAACCTGAGAGACACAAAAAGCTGGAGTCACTCAGCGGGTCAGACAACATCTCTGGCGAGAAGGTGAAAGGTAAGAAGGAGGAAAGAGATTGTGACGTTTTGGGTCGAGACCCTTCGTCCGACTGAGCCAGTCTGAAAAAGTGTCTCGACTTGCAGCGTCACCCATTCCTTCTCTCCAGAGATGCTACCTGACCCGCTGAGTTACTCCAGCATTTTGTGTCTCTTTGCAGATTAAACCAGCATCTGGTTTTTGTAGATTAATCTTTGCAGATTAAACCAGAGTGGTGAGTCTCTGGAATTCTCTGCCACAGAAGGTAGTTGAGGCCAGTTCATTGGCTATATTTAAGAGGGCGTTAGATGTGGCACTTGTGGCTAAAGGGAACAGGGGGTATGGAGAGAAGGCAGGTACGGGATACTGAGTTGGATGATCAGCCATGATCACATTGAATGGCGGTGCAGGCTCGAAGGGCCGAATGGCCTACTCCTGCACCTATTTTCTATGTTTCTATCTGCAGTTCCTCCCTACACAATTTACAAACCTGTACATCTTTGGAGTGTGGGAGGAAACCAGAGCACCTGGAGTAGACCCACACGGTCACGGTGAAAACGTACAAACCTCCACACAGACAGCACCCATGGTCAGAATCGAACCCGGGTCTCTGCTGTGGTGAGGCAACAACTCTACTGCTGAGCCACCGTGCTGCCTAGTGAGATCATTCGATGCGTATATGGTGCATTCGAGGTTCATGGAACTGTAATGCATAGAGGCAGGCCGTTTCTACCTCCCTTGCCTGTGCCAACTATGATCTCTATGTACACCATTTGCCTGCATTAGGTTTGTATCCATCCATGTCTTTCCCATCCAAGTACCTGCCTGCTCGCCTTGCAGCCATTATAATTGTACCTGCCCGCACCACCTCCTCTGGCAGCTTGCTCCAGGACCACCACTCTCTGGGTGAAAAGCTCCACAGACTCTGTATGTTTAGATGTAGGTTTATTATCGTCCTGGCTTGTTTTGCAAAGTATCCAAGCAGATCAGATAATATTATAGGAACATGCAGGTCATGCTCTGTCCTGTCCAACTTGTTCAACCTTTCTCAGCAACTTAGTTGCTGGAACCCAGGCAACATTCTAGTAAATCTCCTCTGTACTCTCTCTATTTTGTTGACATCCTTCCTATGATTTGGCGACCAAAATTGTACACCATCTTCCAGAATTGGCCTCACCAATGCCTTCTACAATTTTAACATTACATCCCAACTTCTATACTCAATGCTCTGATTTATAAAGGCCAGCACACCAAAAACAAAGGAGGTCATCGTCGACTTGAGGAAAAACCGGCACAGTCCCACACCACTTCACATCAATGACAATAATGTGGAGGTGGACAGTAGCACTGGGGGTGGGGGTGCCTGGGGGTGCAGATCACTAACAGTCTGACCTGGTCAAATCACATCTCATCAACAGTTAAGAGAGCGCAGCAGCGGTTGCACTTTCTGCGCCGGATGAGAAGAGCTCATCTCCCCCATCCTGTCCTCACCACTTTCTACAGGGGCACCTTAGAGAGTATTTTGACCAGCTGTATGTCTGTCTGGTTTGGAGACTGTAAAGCCTCCGACTGGAAGTCCGTGCAGAGAGTGGTGAGGACAGCTTAAAAAATCATCGGGACTTCTCTCCCCTCAATCGGGGATATTGCGACCAAACGTTGCGTGTCTAAGGCCAGCAGTATTATAAAAGACCCCACATGTCGCGTTTGTTAGTATAATAAAGCTCGTACCACGACGTAAACAGAGTATATCTTTAATTAGCAACTCTGTACAGCAGCCGCCTGCTTGTGTGCTTTCCCGGCAACTCCCTAACTGCCACCCCCCCGGGTTCCCACGTCACCTCTGGCCACTGCATTCCCATAATACCACATCTCCCTTTCTTTGAGAACAAAGGGTGGACTACCTTTGTCTCTGCAGGTCTTAAGGGGTTTATTCTGCCCTTTTGCTGGAAGACCTGTCCTTGATTCAAGCATGCAAAGTAGAAATAAAATAACTTCTGCATTACCATACTGTGAACTATTACTTTAGCAGGCTGTGTTCTTCAAAACTTAAACTCTCAGGTTTCAGGTAAATGTACCAGGTTTACAGAACAATTTCACATCACAAATCAAGTCTCTTCGGCTTTCTAACTTCTCTCCCACACCTGGTCCGCACAGTCTCTGTGGTGGGGCCCTCTCTGGTGGGTGATGTTGTCACTGATGGAGCTGGCTCTGGTGGAGCTGGCTCTGGTGGAGCTGGCTCTTCTCCCACCGGTGGCTCATCAGCGTCGACTACCCCACTGTTGGTCTGCAGCGACACCAAGTGCTGCCGGTTCCTCCTCAGTGTGCCCTGCGGCACCTGGACGATATAAGAGCGAGGGGTATTGTGTGTAGATAGCACTTTGCCCTGGACCCGTGCATCGGTGATCCACACCTCCTCCCCAGGTACTAGTGGCTCCAGATTTCTCGCTCCGTGCCTCTTGTCGAAGGATCTTGCGTCGTTCCACCTCTTCTCCCTTTCTTTGGCCCGCAGCGCGTTGTAGTCAGGCAAAACTGGATTCAGCAGGGTTGGAAGGGCAGGAACAGTAGTGCGGAGGCGGCGCCCCATCAACAGCTCGGCCGGGCTATAGCCGTTCTGTAGAGGGGTTGCTCTGTAGGCCAGCAATGCAAGATATGGGTCTGACGCCTTTGTTAGCAGGTTTTTCACGGTTTGTACAGCGCATTCCGCCTCACCATTGCTTTGAGGAAACCTGGGGCTGCTCGTGATGTGCACAAAGCCATACTCTGCTGCAAAGGCTTTAAAGTGGCTACCTGAGAACTGGGGCCCATTGTCACTTTTAAGAACTTCACCAATTCCATGACGAGAAAACATGGATTTCAGGTGTACCACCACATCTGTGGACCTTGTGGGTGACAGCAGCGCAACTTCCACATACCTGGAGAAATAATCTACTACGAGTAGATAAGTCTTGTCTTTCAGCGTGAATAGGTCAGCTCCCAAAGTTTGCCAAGGCCTGTCTGGCATCTCCGTTGGCATCAGCGGCTCTTTGACATTCCTTCTCTCTTGGATGCAGGTTCTACATTTCAGCACCATATCATTCAGCTGGCTGCTGAGTCCTGGCCACCATACCGTCTGTTTGGCCCGGCCCCTGCACTTTGTCACCCCCAGGTGTCCCTCATGTAGTCTCTGCAGCACATTACCTTGTAAGGCTGATGGGATGACGAGCCTCGTGCCCCGCAGCAGCAGCCCATCGTGCACAGTCAGCACTGCTCTATCAGCCCAGTAATGTCTCAGCACTCCCTGCAGTTGGCTTTTGTCGGGCCAGCCGTCTGTGCAGTACTCCATCAGTGCAGAGCATGTGCTGTCTGCCCGCAGGTGCTCACGTAGGCTGCTCAGATAATCTCCACTGACAGGAATGTTGCTGATGACAGAGTCTACATAGATGTTGGTGTCCTCTAATAGGCTTGTGTCTGTGTGTGTTCTTGCGGCTCTCAGAGGAGCACGCGATAGGGTGTCGGCTGTCCCCATGCTTTTGCCAGGGACATGATTGACTGTATAGTTGTACCTCATGAGTCTCATCCTAAATCTTTGGACTCTTGGTGGGAGGTCATCCAAAGCTTTCCCTCCCAGCAGACTCACCAACGGCTTGTGGTCAGTTTCCAGCTCGAATGGTCTTCCCAGGATGAAACAGCTGAACCTTTCACATGCCCACGTCGCAGCCAATGCCTCCTTCTCTACTTGAGCATAACGCTGCTCTGTTGGTGTCATTGACCTGGACGCATATGCCACAGGTGACCACATGGCATTGCTTTTCTGCAGCAGGACTGCCCCCAGGCCAAAGGAAGAAGCATCAGCAGAGATCTTTAGAGCACTGTTTGGGTTGTATAATGTGAGTACCGGTGTGGATGACAGCTCTGTTTTTAACTGATCAAAGGCGGCCTGCTGCTCTGTCCCCCAGTACCAGTGGTTCTTCTTGGACAGCAGGTCTCGTAGCACTTTGTCTTTTTCAGCCAGGTTAGGCAAGAAGCGACCCAGCTGATTGACCATGCCCAGAAAACTCCTGAGTTCGCTGACATTTTTGGGTGCATCCATTTCTTGTACTGCTCTCGTCTTCTCTGGATCTGGCTTCACTCCATCTGCTGAAATCACATGACCCAGGAATCTGACTGTGTGGCGTGTGAGCTCACATTTGTCCATGTTGAGCGTAATGCCGGCCTTATATGCCTTCTCTAGCACCGCATGCAACCGCACATCATGCTCCTCCTGCGTCTGTCCCCAGACCAGGATGTCATCCATGTGACACAGTACCCCCTCCAGGCCACCGGTCACTTCTGTCATCATCATCCTTTGAAAGTGCTCGGGGGCTGATGCAATGCCAAAGGGTAGACGATTAAAATAGTAGCGCCCAAAAGGCGTGATGAAGGTGGTGTATTTGGCAGACTCTTTTGTCAATGGTACTTGCCAAAAGCCCATGTTGGCATCTAATTTGCTGAATACTGTTGCGCCAGCTAGCATGCCCAGAGTGTGCTCGACAGAAGGCAGGATAAACTTTTCTCTGCATACTGATCCATTCATCATCGTGAAGTCCACACAAATGCGAACATCACCTGTTTTCTTCGGCACCACCACCATCCCGGCACACCAATCAGTCGGCTCCTCAATCTTGGTGATTACGCCCATCTTCTCCATACGGTCTATCTCCTTTCTCACTTTTCCCATAAGCGGCAGAGGGACTCTGCGTGGCATGTGGAGAGAGAAGGGCACAGCCTCTGGCTTCAATTTAATTGAGTATGGCCTCCGAACAAGACCCAAGCCGCTACACAGCTTCGGATATTGTTGTTTCACTGATTCCACGGTAATGCCGTTAACCCTGCACACAAGCTGAAGCCGTTCTATGGCAGGCCTTCCCAACAGTGCAGTGTGCAGGTCTTTTACTACATAAATGTTTTCTATGGTTGTCTTTTTGCCTCTGCGCAGTGTTTCTCTGGCTACACCCAGGACAGAGAGTGCATTGCCCCCTGGCCCAAACAATGGGCGTGTCGACACTGCCAGGCGCTTCACATCACGCCCCTCTGTAATGTCATGGTACACCCCGGCTGGCATGGCGGTGACATCAGCACCAGTGTCTATTTTAAAGCACACTTTTTTTTTTCTCACTTCTAGCTGCACCGTCCACGGGTCTTTTCCAGCATCCACGGCTCCCAGGAAAAAGCTCTCTTCTTCCTCTGTAGTTACAGCATTGAGAGATTTTGCACTGTTTCTGCACAGTCTACCATAATGTCCCTTCTTGCCACAGTTGTGACACACAGCATCTTTAGCAGGGCATTCCCATTTCCCATGCGAGGGCATTTTTCCACATCGATAACAGGCCTTTGAACCAGGCTGAGGCCGTGTATTAAATCCATTTTTGCTTGGTGTCTGTGCTTGTGGCTGAGGCTTTGAGGGAAATTTGGGTTTTCTGTAGCTTTTAGCATGCACAGCATCAACATTAGAGCACTTGCTAGCACCGCTATTTTCTCCTCTTAAGTCAGACCACTGTCGTCTAACTTCTGCAGACTGCCTTGTTTTTGTTATTGCAGTTGCCAGGGTCAGGTCTCTGTCTAGCTGTAGCTTTTCTGACAATGAGACGTCTCTCAGCCCGACCACTAACCTGTCGCGGATCAACTCGTTCTGTAACTGTTCATAACTGCAGTGTTCAGCTAATCCGTATAGAGCAGTGATGAAGGAATCCACCGTTTCTCCTGGCAGTTGCACACGCTGATTGAACTTGGCTCTTTCATAGATTACATTCTTTTTAGGTATAAAAAATGCATCAAAGCCCGCCTTGACATCCGTGTACTCCCTCCTCTCATCTGCAGTTAGCGTTAGCCCCTTTAGCACATCTTCGGCTTCATCACCCATGCAATACACTAACGTGTTCACCTGGTTTTCTGCCGACGTCGCGTTTAAATTGCTTGCAAGCCGAAAGCGGTCGAATCTCCTTATCCAACGCTCCCATTCTTGAGGCTTGGTGAAATCGAATGGCTCTGGAGGTTGTATGGTGAACGTAGCAGTTGGTGTGGGTTGTGCCATATCTGCAGGCTCGTCTCCCATTTTGCGCCAAAACGATACCCCTTCCTCTTTTTTTTTTTGCTTACAAGGATCCCTTGTCTGACACCATGTCGCGTTTGTTAGTATAATAAAGCTCGTACCACGACGTAAACAGAGTATATCTTTAATTAGCAACTCTGTACAGCAGCCGCCTGCTTGTGTGCTTGCCCGGCAACTCCCTAACTGCCACCCCCCCGGGTTCCCACGTCACCTCCGGCCACTGCATTCCCATAATACCACACCACACATCTCCATCACGGACTGTTCACTCTGCTGCCCACGGGCAAAAGATGTCGTAGCATAAGGAGCAGAACATCAAGGTTCTGCAACAGCTTCTTCTCAGGAGCCATCAGACTCCTGAATGCCATGTAATGGGCTGCCACCATTGTCTATTTTATCCTTTTATCCTTTTTATCAATTGTATCCTACTGTTTATTATCATGTTGCACGGGGAGCCAAATGCAACGGAATTTTGTTTGGAATTGCATATATCGATGTATTTCTAAATGACAATAAAGTTTGTTTGATGACTTGACTTGAGGGGCTTTCTTTACCACCCTATCTACATGAGATTCCACCTTCAGGGAACTATGCACAGTTATTCCTAGATCCCTCTGTTCAATTCATTCCTCAATTCGCTACCATTTACCATGTACATCCTATTTTGATTTGTCCTGCCAAGATGTAGCACCTCACACTTATCAGCATTAAACTCCATCTGCCATCTATCAGCCCACTCTTCCAAATGACCTAAATCTCTCTGTAGACTTTGAAAATCTCCTTCATTATCCACAACACCACCTATCTTAGTATCATCTGCATACTTACTAATTCAATTTACCACACCATCTTCCAGATCATTGATGTATATGACAAACAACAGTGGACCCAACATGTTCTCCAGAAATGCTGCCTGACTGCTAAGTTACTCACGAATTTTGTATCTTTCGTTGATAGAATTAAGTCAAAGTGAAGTACAATAGGTGGAACGAAGGGGAAGGTACCAAAGTGCGGCATGGTGGCGCAGCGGTAGAGTTGCTGCCTTACAGCACCGGAGACCCGAGTTTGACCCTGACTGCAGGTGCTGTCTGTACGTTGTCCCTGTAACCTTGTGGGTTTCCTCCGGGTGCTCCGGTTTCCTCCCACACACCAAAGACATACATGTTTGTAGGTTAATTGACTTTGGTTAAACTGTAAATTGTCCCTAATGGGTAGGATGGTGCTAGTTGATGGGGTGATCGTTGGTCAGCGCGGACTCGATGGGCCGAAGGGCACTTTTCGTGCAACCCATGTCTAAATACTAAATACAGAATGCAGTATACAATTCCTAGCATTGTAGCACATCAGTTCCAAAGACAAAGTCCAATGTCCACAATGAGGTAGGGGCGAATTGGACAGTACTACAGCTTATGGGAGAACTGTTTGGATGCCTGTGAACAGTTTGCTGTGAGAAGTTGCAAACGACACTGAATCATTCTGATCACTTGGTTGTTTTTCAGAGATCTGTGCACAATATTACCGAAGAACACGTGTACTTGAAGAAGCTGCAGAGCACTGGGATCATAAGATATCTCACATAACCTCATGAAGGATTTGTACATTTCGGGCATGGTTGGCTTCGAACAAACATGCCACCAACTTGGACTTGACTGGAATTTAATGCTGCCTCATCAACACTCCTGTACACAACTCTCTCGTGTGCTCTCGTCAGCCCACCTTGGTTCTTCTTTGGCAGCGGGGTGGACCATATCCAATGCCACTCTCTCCTGCACCAAATGGGGCATTGTAAAGGAGTGGTGGTGGAAGGAGAGTTGGTACCGATGGTATTGATCCCGCTGGCAGCTCTGGTGATGGTGTTCGGACTATCGTGCTTTGGGGCAAACCCTGCTTTTAATAGGAATTATTGCACTTTCACAGTAGAATCCCAGTGCTGACTGAACATATTTGCAAGGCCTGTTATAGGCAAAAGCTGTAATGGACTAAGAGAGGTGGATGGACTGCAAAATTGGCAGAGGGTGGTATTGATTGTAAGGAGTCCAAGATATAAAAGGATTGAGATTCAGACACAATAGGTGAAGGGGGAAGCTTCTTCTATTTCCTGGTTGGTCTATCTCCCCTTGATTTTACCTTCAAAAGCTTGGCAGGTATTTTATTTTGCTGATTGCACTTTGATGTTGGGTCTTGTAGTAGTGTTGGGCATTTTTATCAGGTCTGGGGACCCTTGTGTTTTTAGCCATACATTGAGAAAAGTTTTAAACAAGAGGAATAGGATTCACCTGGGTGGTCTGGGCTTCCTCCAACATTCAAAAGGTAAGTGGGTTTGTAGACATTTGTAAAATTATAAGCAATGAATTCTAGTTGGATTACATAGAAAAAGGTTGATCGCTGGTCAGCGTGAACTCCGTGGGCTGAAGGGCCTGTTTCCGTGCTGTATCTGTAAACTAAATTAAACCAACCTAAACTATGAGTTTTCTCAGAAATTAAACCTGAAAATACCGAGAGGAAAATACGTTTAGTGCAGATGAGTTTAGAGATACTGTGTGGAAACCGGCTGTTTGGCCCACCGAGTCCGCACCGACCAACACTCGCCCATACACTAGTTTTACCCGACACCCTAGGAACAATTTACAGAAGCCAATTAACCTACAAACCTGCACGTCTTTGGGGTGTGGGAGGAAAGCTCTCTTAGACTGGGCAAGAAGGCACAAATTACAAAGAAGAACTCGCTGGAAAGGGTGACACTGGGAGCTCAGTGCAAGATTTGGAGAACGTCTGAGCTTCGACGGTGCTCAAGGTGTTAGAAAAATATCAGTGAGGAGATGTGATCTCTTCTCGTGCATTTTGTGTGCATCAATTGGGATAACATTTATCTGGGTTTTTAGGTTCATAAATTCATAAATGATAGGATCAAAATTAAGCCGTGCAGCTCATCAAGTCTTCTCTCCCTCCTAAGCTCATTCTCCTGCCTTCTCCCCATAACCCCTGCTTTGGAATTCCCCTTCATCCTATTTGTCAAGGTCATATCCTGGCCCCTTTCAGCTCTCTCAATTCCCTGCTTAAGGTTTTCCTATTTTCTCACCATACTTTTCCTGCCTTCTCCCCATAACCCCTGACACCCGCACTAATCAAGAATCTATCTACCTCTGCCTTAAAAATACCCATTGACTTGGCCTCCACAGCCTTCTGTGGCGATGAATTCCACAGATTCACCACCAGTTGACTAAATAAATATTTATCCTCATCTCCTTCCTAAAGGACCACCCTTTCATTGTGAGGCTATGATCTGTGATCCTGGCCTCTTCCACTAGTGGAGGCATCCTCTCCACTCTACCAGGCAAGGTTCTGAACCCCTCATGGAGATGGGCTGGGTTTTCATGTGTCAATAATGTTAGCGTGGCTGGCATTTTCTTTTCTGGGTTCAGACACGCTTCACTTGAACAGCTTACAGCCCAGCGATATCATTTTTATTTCTCTAGCCCTTGCACCCACTCTCACACTGTCCCTCCCCACCCAAGTCACCATCCTACTAGTTTTGCTGTTGTCCGGTTGAGTTTAAGACCCCTCACAACCATACAGGCTGTATGGTCATGAGAGGTCTCCAAAGAGTCGTAGCTTCTTTCTGGTCGCCGCTGAAATTTCAACATATTGAAATTTTTGGCGACCTATGACGGCTGCCGGCAGTTGCCTGTAAAGGTCGCAGTTGCCTGTAAGTGGGACAGGCCCTTTACAACACCAGAGACTGTTCGATCCTGACTACGGGCGCTGTCCGTACGGAGTTTGTACACTCTCTCCGTGACCTGCGTGGGTTTTCTAAGAAATCATCTGTTTCCTCCCACACTCCAAAGACGTGCAGGTTCGTAGATTGGCTTGGTATAAATTGGCTTGGTATAAATGTAAATTGTCCCTAGGATAGTGCCAGTGTACGGGGTGATCGCTGGTTGGTGCAGTCTCGGAGGGCTGAAGGGCCTGTTTCCACGTTGTATCCCTAAGTTCAAAAAACGAAACATCCAGCAGATGAAATATGTCGCAGTACCTCCTGTGAAGATTGTTTTTTAACACCAAGTGGTTCGGTGATTGTTCACATTAGCGTGTAGTTTAATTATTTTGTTGATATTCTCAATTGTTTGTTGGCTTCCTTCCATAGCAAATGAAAAGGTATTAAGAATGTACATAGAGACAGACTTTGCACAAGGGCCAATTTCATCTATTGACCATTTAAACCCAAAATAAGCAAAACTATTGTAGACAAAAATGCTGGAGAAACTCAGCGGGTGAGGCAGCATCTATGGAGCGAAAGACACAGGCAACATTTCGACCTAAAACGTTGCCTATTTCCTTCGCTCCATAGATGCTGCCTCACCCGCTGAGTTTCTTCAGCATTTTTGTCTACCTTCAATTATCCAGCATCTGCAGTTCCTTCTTAAACATAAGCAAAACTATTGAACGGTTTGGGTTTAAATGTAGATTCTCCATGCAGCTGATGATAGGCAGATCTATTTTCTGAGCTTCTCAGACACTGAAGTATATTAAATTATGAAGGGCACAGACAGGGTACACAGTCAGAGCCTTTTTTCATGGGAATGAAGGCTGGATTAGGGGGTGTTAGCTACAGGGAGAGGTTGGACAGACTTGCATTGCTTGGTTTGGAACGCTGGAGGTTGCGGGGAGACTTGATGTGACTTGCCATGTCAATGTTATCACCAGGGTGGCTGGATTCACAGGGAATGAAGCCCCTTTATTTACAAAAGCCAAGTGCCCCTTGCCCGCACTCCAGAGCTCCGGCAAGGCCTGCCACAGCGTGCGCACGTGGCCATTTGCACTACCGCTTTGGCAGTAAATTAGAATTTCTGAAGATAAATATGTTAAGATGTTTTATTTGTGAGAAGAGTCGAAGGGAGCAACGCTTCACTGCTTTCCCTCCTGGCACCAGCGTGGCACGGGCATAGACCCCAGTACGATCCCGACTACAGGTGCTGTCTTTACGGAGTTTGTACGTTCTCCCCGCGACCTGCATGGTATTTCACCTAGATCTTCGGTTTCCTTACACACTCCAAAGAGTTTGTAGGTTTGAAGGTTTGTAGGTTAATTGGCTTGGTATCAATGTAAATTGTCCCTAGTGTGTGTCGAGTGGTGTTTTAGCGTGCGGGGATCGCTGGACAGTGTGAACTCGGTGGGCCGAAGGGCCTGTTTCCACGCCGTTTCTCAAAACTAAACTAAATTGGGGCAAGGAACAGGGCAAGGGACAGGGACTTGGCTGGTTCCTCAGCCTGAGTGACCTTTCCCCCCTTACCCCTGACCTCAGCATCCTTCCCCTTTGGGCCCCTTCGTTCCACACTCCAACAATGACCCCTGACCTGAGCTATT
Organism: Raja brachyura; assembly: GCA_963514005.1. The sequence goes on from OY740806.1 coordinate 9,173,830, forward strand.
TATGTCCTAACTCTTTCTTGTACCTCCTATGTTTTTTTAACAAAGACATGAAACAACTCGGGAAATTTGGTTCTGTCAAATGCAAACATTTTATTGTGTATTTTTTGTTCCATTGGTTGTGGCTGGGATTTTGACGATGATATGAATGTATTACTGGTACCCTTTACTTGTAATTAAAGGGTTCCTTGTTCCTCAGCCTCTCACTGTTGGTACCAGCGTCTACGCCCATCTCCCGAAGACCTTTGAAGACCACATGGAGATGGTGTCCCTCAGGGGGAGTCACGGGATCTTTGGAGATGGGAGAACGCGGGAGACAATAGACAATAGACAAAGACAATAGACAATAGGTGCAGGAGTAGGTCATTTGGCGCAGAGTGCCAGCACCTCCATTCACTGTGATCATGGCTGATCATCCAAATCTGAGGAGGGACATTCCAAATCTGAGGAGGGACATTATTGCCATAGAGGGAGTGCAGCGAAGGTTCACCAGACTGATTCCTGGGATGTCAGGACTGTCTTATGAGCAAAGACTGCATAGACTCGGTTTATACTCTCTAGAATTTAGGAGATTGAGAGGGGATCTTATAGAAACTTACAAGATTCTTAAGGGGTTGGACAGGCTAGATGCAGGAAGATTGTTCCCGATGTTGGGGCCGTCCAGGACAAGGGGTCACAGCTTAAGGATAAGGGGGAAACCCTTTAGGACCGAGATGAGAAGGAATTTTTTCACACAGAGAGTGGTGGGTCTCTGGAATTCTCTGCCACAGAGGGTAGTTGAGGCCAGTTCATTGGATATATTTAAGAGGGAGTTAGATGTGGCCCTTGTGGCTAAGGGAATCAGAGGGTATGGAGAGAAGGCAGGTACGGGATACTGAGTTGGATGATCAGCCATGATCATATTGAATGGCGGTGCAGGCTCGAAGGGCCGAATGGCCTATTCCTGCACCTAATTTCTATGTTTCTATGTAATCAGTACCCCGTTCCTGCCTTCTCCCCATATCCCTCGACTCTGCTATCTTTAACAGCTCTATCTAACTCTCTCTTGAAAGCATACAGAGAATTGGCCTCCACTGCCTTCTGAGGCAGAGAATTCCACTCTTGTGTAAAAAGGTTTTTCCTCATCTCTGATCTAAATGGCTTAGCTCTTATTCTTAAACTGTGGCCCCTGGTTCTGGATTTCCCCAACATCGGGAACATGTGTCCTGCCTCTAGTGTGTCCAAACCCTTAATAATCTTACATATTTCAATAATATCCCCTCTCATCCTTCCATGAACGGGGGGAGGGGGTGAGGGGTCAGGAAGGGGTGAGGGGTCAGGAAGGGGTGAGGGGTCAGGAAGGGGTGAGGGGTCAGGAAGGGGTGAGGCGTCAGGAAGGGGTGAGGGGTCGGGAGGGGGTAGGCCAGTGACCATGAACGGTCCACAAAATCACTGGGGAAAGTTCTGCGACAGGCACGGGAAGTGGGGCACGGAGATTACAAACAGCGGCGGACACTGCCCGCTCCATCACGGGTACTGACCTCCCCCCCATCACAGGGGTCTACAGGAGGCAGTCAGTATCTTCACAGACCCACACCACCCTGGCCACGCTCTCATCCCACTCCTGCCATCGGGAAGAAGGTACAGGAATATTAAAATTTGTAATGTCCAGGATCGGGAACAGCTTCTTCCCTACAGCCATCAGGCTATTGAACGCTACGAACTCCAACTAAACCCCTAACTATGAACTGCTTTGATTGCTCGAGGGACTTTGGACTTTGTTACGTTTTGCACTACATTGATTATTGAAGGATTTATTGAACGTCCTGTTGTCTATTCTGGTTGCCTACTGTTTCTATGTTTAATGTTACAACGAATAAAACTGATATTGATGTTAATATTGAAATGCCTGTTGTGCTGCTGCAAGTCCCAATCTCATTGGTCCGTCTCAGCTCATTTAGCAGTCAAACTCTCTTGACTGTTGTGGTCAGGTTTTTCAGCAGCGGAAGCTGACCACAACCTTGTCCCGGCTCCCTGCCTCCCCCTGCCTCTCCTGTCACCATGCCAACTGATGCCCTCTCAACCCTATCCACCATTTGCATGCCCGGTTAAGTTACAAATTCCCTGATACAAGATACAAGATATATTTATGTGTCACATGTGCCAGTTGGCACAGTGAAATGTGATCTCCATTGAGCTAGGCAATAAAATAAAGAACGCAACACACGATAGAGTTCAACATAAAATCCCCACGCAGCAGAATCAAACATTTCCCTGTGAGGGAAGGCACCAAAGTCAGTCTCTTCCTCTGGTGTTCACCCGTGGTTGGGACCTCCGGAGCCCTCCGCAGTCGCCGCTACGGGCAGCCCATCGCTCAGGCCCGCTTGCTGGGATGTTGGCTCTCCAACGTCGGGACTGGAGGCCAACCTCAGCGGCTTGGACCTCCAAAACGGCCAGTTTTCACCGGAGTCCGCAACTCCCGACGTCCCCAGGCCGCGCCCGGCGGAGATTCACGCTGGCGACCCTTGGCATCGGGCCCCAGGGACCCCGCGATGTCGGTCAGCGCCACCCGCGCTGGGAGCTCCACGAACCACAGCCCCGCGATGTTGGAGCAGCAGGCCCAACGTTCCAGAGCTCCAAACAGCGATCCAGGAAGGCATCGCCCGCTCCGCGGTGAATCCAGCGGCGCGCCGCCGCTGCTCTGGTCCGGTGCACGGTCTCCGGTAGGAAAGGCCACTCTGATCCAATGGTAGGCCGCAAAGAGGTGGGGGGTGAGGACGTGACACGGAGAAACAGTCGCAGCCTCGCCAGGAAGCGACTGGGGAACGGTTTCCCCCTTACCCTACCCCACTCCCCCACGTAGAAAAACTAGAGTTTCCCCAAAACAGCAGTTTAAACAAACCCCTAAAATAAAAAAGATGGGGACAAAACGGACGGGCCGTAGGCAGAGGCGCCTTCAATGCGGTGTCCCTGGGCTCACCGATCTTACTCACTGGCCACATCGGGCACCACAGTCCTGCCGTGCGATGCAGGAACAAGGAACTGCAGATGCTGGTTTACACAAAAATAACACACCGTGCTGGAGTAACAGTGGCAGCACAATGGCACAACGGTAGAGATGCTGCCTCACAGTGCCAGAGACCCAGGTTCGATCCTGCCTACGGGTGCTGTCCTTACAGAGTTTGTACACTGTCTGTGGGTTTTCTCCGGGTGCTCCGCTATCCTCCCAGACTCCAAAGACATACAGGTTGTAGGTTAATTGACCGGTAAAAAGTGTCAATTATCCTTACTGTGCATGATAATGCGGGTTTATGGGGAGGGTCGGTGGATGGCACTGACTCGATGGGCCGTAGGGCCTGTTTGCATGTTATATCTCTACAGTAAAGTCAGCGGGTCAGGCAGCATCTGTGGAAAACGTTGGGACCCTTCCACAGATCCGAAACGTCACCTGTCCATGTCCTCCAGAGATGCTGCCTGACCTGTTGAGTTACTCCAGCACTGTGTGTTCATTTCTGGTTATGGAGTGGGAGAAGATGCCGTGAAACCTGGGCAATCAGCTCCACACGGTGGCAGGAGGCGGTGTTGCAGCTTCATCGCAAGTTGGAGGAACAGCACCTCATATTCCGCTTGGGGAGTCTGCATCCTCTGGGCTTAAACATTGAATTTTCTCAATTATGTTAACCCAGGCTGCCTCCTCCCCTCCCCACCTCTCCCTCAGCCCTCGGGCCCTGGCATTACTTCTCTCTCTATCTCCCCCCCCCCCACCCAAGTCGTACTAGCTTCTCATTTTCACACTACAAACAGCTTACAATGGCCTGTTTCCTTTATCGTCCATACTTTTTTGCATATCTTTCATTCATTGTTCTTTATCTCTCCACATCACTGTCTATATCTCTCGTTTCCCTGATCCCTGACCAGTCTGAGGAAGGGTCTCGACCCGAAACGTCGCCTATCTCCTTCGCCCCTTAGATGCTGCTGCACCAGCTGAGTTTCTCCAGCTTTTTGTGTAACCCTTGCAGCTTCATCACTTGCCGGCAGCTGGAGAAAACGGGAATAATGAGCAGGAATGTTGGATAGTGGGCAGTGTCCGTCAGCTCCTGGGAGAGTGCGTGGGGGGATGGTGTCTGTGGATCTCGGCCTGCGTTTCTCACAGGTTGGCAGACATGGCTTATCCGGCCCACCACTTCTGTCTGATTATTTAGTATAGTTTAGAGATACAGCGTGGAAACAAGCCCATCGGCTCACCGAGTCCGTACCGATCTGTGATCCCCGCACACTAACACTATCCTACACGCACGAGGCACAATTTACAACTATACCAAGCCAATTAACCTCCAAACCTGTACGTCTTTGGGGTGTGGGAGAAAACCAAAGACTTTGGGGAAAAGCCACGCAGTCACGGGGAGAGCGTACAAACTCCGTACAGACAGCACCCATAGTCAGGATCGAACCCGGGTCTCTGGCGCTGTGAGGCAGCAACTCTACCGCTGCGCCACCATGCCACATTGGAACAGGTGGCTAAATTGGGCAGATAGTTGGACCACAGGTCATGGGAACAAGACGTGACCATGACATTACTGGATGACAGACCAGGCTCGATGGGCCGAGTGGCTTCCACCCTTTATCTTCTAAAAACGGGGTGGCACGGCACAGTGCGCAGCGGTAGAGTTGCTGCCTTACAGTGCCAGAGATCCGGGTTTGACCCTGACTACGGGTGCTGGCTGTACGGAGTTTGTACGTTCTCCCCGTGGCCACGTGGGTTTTCTCTGGGTGCTCCGGTTTCCTCCCAGACTCCAAAGATGTGCAAGTTTGTAGGCTAATTAGCTTTGGTATGAATTGGAAATTGTCCGTTGTGTATAGGATAGTGCTGAGTGACCGGTGATCAGGATGATCACCGGTCACTCAGTGGGCCAAAGCGCTTGTTTCCATATTAAATTAAATTAAACTAAATCAAACCAATCTAAACTAAACTAATCTAAACTGAACTAAATGAAACTAAACTAAACTAAACAAGGAACTGCAGATGCTAGTTTACAAAGGACAACACAAAGTGCTGGAGCAACTCAGGCAGCATGTTTGGAGAATGTGGATAGGTTACGGTTCAGGTTTGGACCCTTCAAACTCAGCATGAGTTCAGACTCAGCATGGATAGGTGACGTTTGGGCCAAGACCTAATATCTTCTGGTGGACTCATAATGCAGGAGCAACTCAGCGGGACAGGGATTTCAATAGATTGGAGATGGTGCAGTGGAGATTTACGATGATGTACCCGAGTCTGGAGGCTGGCGTTACTTGCATGCGCCGCCAGTGGGCTGTTCCTATGGTCTTTGTGCTAATTGGGAATTGTGCTTTGGTCTGGCAATACTTCACGGAACTGTACGCAAAAACGTTCACTGTACATTTGTACATGTGACAATGTATGGAGCACGGTGACAATGCATGGTGGCGCAGCGGTAGAGTTGCTGCCTTACAGCGCTTGCAGCCACAGAGAACCGAGTTCGACACTGACCACGGCTGCTGTCTGTACGGAGTTTGTACGTTCTCCCCGTGACCGCATGGATTTTCCCGGGGAATCTTCGGTTTCCTCCCACACTCCAAGGACACTCCAAATGGCTTTGCATAAGTGACAACTTGTCCCTAGTGTGTGTAGGATAGTGTTGATGTGCAGGGGTCGCTGGTTGGTGCGGATTCGGTGGGCCGAAGGGCCTGTCTCCACACTGCATCTCGAAACTAAACTAAACTAAGGCAGTAAATAACCATTCAACCATTAATCTCCAAACTAAACTCAAGTTATCTCACAATGATATCTATTAGAAGGGCAGGTTCATTTGGGCACTGGGTTATATTAAAGATGTTGTCAAGCTGGAAAGGGCGCAGAGTAGATTTAGGAGGATGCTGCTAGGATACGAAGGCCTGAGAGGTTGAGTAGGCTAGGACTCTATTCTTTAAGAGGCAGGAAGATGAGGGGATAAGATCACCTATAGAGGTCTCTAGCCCAGAGTAGGGGATTGGAGATCCTTATGACCAAGGTTTAAAGTGAGGGGGGAAAGAATTAATAGGAACCTGAAGTGTAACATTTTCACACAAAGGTTGGTGGGTGTATGGAGCGAGCTGCTGGAGGAGGTAGTTGAGGCTGGTACTATCACGCCATTTAAGAAACATTTAGACAGGTACGTGGATAGCACAGGTTTGGAGGGATATGGGCCAAACACAGGCGGGTGGGACATGTTGGTCGGTGGGCAAGTTGGACCGAAGGGCCTGTTTCCACGCTATATCACTCTATGACATGGATTGGAATGGTTTAGAGGGATATTGTGCAAGCATAGGCAGGTGGGACGAGCTGAGGAAGACACCTTTGTTGGCGTGGGTGAGTTGGGTCAAAGCGGCTGTTTTAGTGCAGTCGGACTCTATGATGAGGGCCATCTGCACTCTGTCTAGATGGTGTCCACACCGGCATGTTGGGAGGACACAGTCAGTCATCCATTGGGGACTGTGTAGGAAGGAACTGCAGATGCCAAATTAAATCGAAGATAGACACAAAACGCTGGAGCAACTCAGCGGGTCAGGAGAGAAAGGAATGGGTGACGTTTCGGGTCAAGACCCTTCTTCAGGCTGAATATTTTTGAGTCTATCCACTGGGGGGCAGTGGTTGAGGAGGACGAGGGCGATGGCCTTCTGTGTGGTGGGCAGCAGAGGGACATCTCTAGACTTACTGCAGTCAGGCCTGTCTCCTCTCCTCTCCTGAGGCTCATGGTTACTGATCCTTGGCATACCCTTCTCTTCCCAGACGTAGGGAGAGATTTGAGATTGAATCTGTTGACAACCAGTTTATGAATGTTACCGGGGTTGCTGCCTGCGCCTGAGGCCCTGTTATTGCTCTTGTTCCGGGTGGCCTTTCTGACCACAAGTGTTGGCAAAACTACCCGAGCTGGGCTGCCGTGAGTTGGAGCAAGGGCACGTCCATCAAGGATGGGGTTGTGCTTAAGGAAAACTTCAATGTAAGATACAGACACAAAATTGGACACAAGATGCTGGGGTCATGCAATGGGTCGGGCAGTATCAGTGGAGAAAATGGATAGGTGACGTTCCAGGATGGGACCCTTCTTCATACTGAAGAAACATCACCTATCCATTTTCTTCAGTGACGCTGCCTGACCCACTGGAGTTGCTCCAGCTTTTTGTGTCTATCTTTGGTATAAACAAGCATCAGCAGTTCCTTTTTATTATGTGCAATCTTTAAAGTGTTCTTTTTACTGTAGTTACTGCAGACTGCCCCTCTGCCCTCTTGAAGCTCATTCTGTTCTTGGTTAAGAAAGAACTGCAGATGTTGGAAAAATCAAAGGTAGACAAAAATGCTGGAGAAACTCAGCGGGTGAGGCAGCAACTATGGAGCGAAGGAATAGGTGACGTTTCGGGTCGAGGCTGAGTTTCTCCAGCATTTTTGTCTACCCTGTTCTTGGTGGTCAGTATAGTAGGGCCTTGGGTGTTTGGATCAAGTCTGTACTAAACTAAACTAAACTAAACTAAACATGTTGAGTTTAAACTAAACTAAAGATGGTCTAAACAGGCTGAGGAACCTCTGCAGCTCATGGCTGTTGGTGACTTGCAGAGCCTCCTGTTCTCGCTTCATCCACCGACGGTTCTTTAGATACTGGGCTGTTTGCTGGAGCTCTGTCTTCTGGTGCCTGGAGAGCCGTTTCTTCTCATGTGTGGAATGATGGAGTCATGGAGTTACAGAGATTGGAAACAGGCCCTTCAGCCCAATTCGTATGTGCTATAACTTGTCTCCTCCAGCTTATCCCCCTTGTCTTTTTCTGCCCCATATCCCTCAAAATGGCACCCACCTAGGTACCTGCCCAAGTGTCTTTTAAGTGTCATAATCTACCACTTCCTCTGACATTTTGACCCATGCACGCATCACCCTTGGACATGTAAAGGTCCCCTGCCATTGTTCACTGAGAGGATGGCGGATGTATGGAACAAGCTGCCGCAGAGAGTTGAGGCAGGTGCAATAATAACATTTGAAAGATGTGGATAGCTACATGGATAGGAACGGTTTAGAGGGATCTTGGCCAAATGCAGGCATCTTCTTGGTTGGTATGGTCGAGTCGGGCCGAAGGGGCTGTTTCTGCACCGTATGTCTCTATAACTATGAGTACGGCTCCAGGTGTCTTTACATCCCCTCTCACCTTAAACCGATGCCTTCTAGCTTTTGTTCCCCCAACTCTAGGAAATAAATTGTGCTATTCACCTTATCTGAGCCGCTCAATATTTTATAAACCTCTGTCAGGTCGCCCCTCCATCTCCTATGCTCCAGCGAGAAAAGACTCTGTTTATCCTTCCCCTCCCTGCACCTTAAACCTTCCAGACCCGGTAACATCTTCAGTAATATCCTCGGACATTCACATCGAGGGGCACACACCCGGGCATCATCTGGCAAGTAGACTCTCGCTCACTTACTCCGGCTTCCTCCCACATCCCAAAGACTTGCAAGGGCTCTGTAAATTGCCTCAAATGTCCAAGGAGTGGACGAGAAAGTGGGATAACATAGAACTAGTGTGAATGGGTGATCGATGGTCGGTGTGGACTCAGTGGGCTGAAGGGCCTGTTTCCATGCTGTATATCCCTACAACTATGACGATTCCTCCTGCTCTCTTTGAACACCCTCTCAACTTAAACCTGCCTTCTAGTTTTAGATCCCCAACTCCAGTAAAAAGATTATCGCTATTCATCTTAACTATGCCACTCAATCTATATTACTAAAAGTCTGATCTTGACCATTCCCTGTTGTCCTGTATATTGATTGTAGAAATAATGCTGCCACTTACGGCTATGATTTTTGGCCATCTTACTCAGAGTCTCCCTTCGCTGCGCAGGACAAGATAAGTTTTCCCATCGATGAAAAATAAAAGAGTTATTAGTGTTTAAACAAAGGTCAGATTCTCTCTCCTGAAGGCCACGCCCCTTCCGGAGGGACAATAAAACCCGGAAGTGTTGACTGCCTCAGTCAGTATCTGCAAGATGGGGGAGCGAGAGGGTCACGTCTCTCAGTCTGAGCTGTGAATACCACTGAACACATGTCTACTAAACTGTGAGTGGTTTTATTGACCTGTCAGTGACCTTAATGTGGTTTGAAAATATAGTTTGGAAATGTTAAAGCTGTGTTGCCTTTGGTTTGGAAATGCTAAAGTTGTGTTGCCTTTGGTTTGGAAATGTTAAAGCTGTGTTGCCTAATTAAAGTTGCCTTGCCTAATTAAAGTTGTCTTGCCTTCTATATAATTAAAAGTCTAATCTTGACCACTTCCTGTTTTCACTTTATATTGATTTTAGAAAACAACGCAACCACGTACGGCTGTCATTTTTGGCCATCTTACTCAGTGCCCCTCCGCTCATCAGGTGCCGAGGATTTTTCCCATCAATGGAAAATAAAAGAGTTATTAGTGTTTAAAAAATGTTGAGATTCTCTCTCCTGTCAATCACGCCATGAAGGCCATGCCCCTTCCGGTGGGCGGGGGAGGCATTATAAACCCCAGAAGTGTGGGCGTGGCTCAGTCTCTGCAAGATGGAGGAGGGAGAGGTCATGACAAACTGTCTTTAGTGGCCTTGCACCCTGCCTGAAATGGTATGAAACTGCACTTGAATTTGGTGGCCTTGCACCCTGCTTGAAATGGAATTTCAAGGAATAGCCGTGAGTCAACTGCCAGCCCACCAGCCGTGAGTGAGTGAGCTGCCAGCACAACAGGCTTGAGTGACTGAGCCACCTGCCCAAGAATCCATTCGGCCCACAATATTCATACTAGCCTCTGGAAACCAGTCCCTTCAGCCCACAACACCCATTCTAGCGCTCGAGAAAGCCCCCCCCCCCCACTGACCACCAATATTGGAATTGGTGGAGAGGTGGAATATTGCGTTGGGGGACCAGCCCTCCCGTGTGATGCTGGGACCCAACGGGTCCTACTTAGTCTGGTATTTTATAAACCTCTGCATCTTTAATGTAAACTAAAGCACCACCTCTCCAGCTATTCTTGGTGTCTCCTGCTCCTAATCAGCTCCGACAGCTTGACCTGTCATCACAGAACTATTAGTTCAGTGATTGATGGACGGGTGTGTGGTAATAGCCAAGTATTAGATGTATCTAAAAGGATCTTATTTTAGACATTGTGAACTTTGCTGGCCAGGCTGAGAGAATGGAGCGGCTGGGCTTGTAAACTCTGGAATTTAGAAGGATTACAGCGGATCTTATTGAAACATGGAAGATTATTAAGGGCTTGGACACGCTAGAGGCAGGAGTTGTTGGGGGGGGGGGGGGGGAGTCCAGAACCAGGGGCCACAGTTTAAGAATAAGGGGTAGGCTATTTAGAACGGAGACGAGGAAAAACCTTTTCACACGGAGTTGTGAGTCTGTGGAATTCTCTGCCTCAGAGGGCGGTGCAGGCCGGTTCTCTGGAAGCTTTCAAGACAGTTAGATAGAGATCTTAAAGATAGTGGAGTCAAGGGATATGGGGAGAAGGCAGGAACGGGGTACTGATTGGGGATGATCAGCCATGATCACATTGAATGGCGGTGCTGAATCGAAGGGCCGAATGGCCTACTCCTGCACCTATTGTCTATTGTCTAATGTTTGCATTTATTACCCACATCAAGTTTCTTCTGGGCCGAGGGGAAAAGATAGAGTGAATGCCATAAGGTGTTCAACCCAAGGTGTTGGGGAATCAAGAACCAGAGGACATAGGTTTAAGCAGAGAGGGAAAAGATTTAATAGGAACCTAAGAGTAACCTTTTCACACCGGGGGTGGTGGGCGTCTGGAACTAGCTGCAAAGGAGGCAGCAGAACCGGGTACTATAACATGGTGAAGCAGTGGTAGAGTGATTACCTTACAGCACCAGGGACCCGGGTTCGATCCTGTGTACGGGGGCTAACCCGTACGGATTTTGTACTTTTTCCCTGTGACCTGTGCGGGGTTTTTCAACGCCATCTTCAGTTTCCTCCCACATTCCAAAGACGTACAGGTTTGTAGGTGCATTGGACTGGTGTAAATGTAAAAACTGCCCCTGTGTAGGGTAGTATTGATGTGTGGGGATCACTGGTTGGTGTGGACTAGGTGGGCTGAAGGGCCTCCGAGCGTTTCCACGCTGAATCCCCAAACTAAACTGAAAACTGCATCTGAAGGAAACTTGGACAGGTACAGTGAAGGAAGCTAATGGCATGTTGGCCATCATAGCAAGAGGATTTGAATTTAGGAGCAAGGAGGTCCTACTGCAGTCGTACAGGACCCTGGTGAGACCACACCTGGAGTATTGTGTGCAGTTTTGGTCGTCTAACTTGAGGAAGGACATTATTGCTATTATTGCTATTGAGGGAGTGCAGTGTAGGTTCACCAGGTTAATTCCCGCGATGGGGGGGACTGCCATATGATGAAAGAATGGGTCGACTGGGCTTGTATTCACTGGAATTTAGAAGGATGAGAGGGAATCTTATGGAAACATATAACATTCTTAAGGGGTTGGACAGGCTAGATGCAACCAGGGGTCACATTATTAAGAATAAGGGGTAGGCCATTTAGGACTGAGGTGAGAAAAACGTTTTCATACAGTGATTTGTGAATCTGTGGAATTCTCTGCCACAGAATTGGAGGCCAATGCACTGGATGTTTTTCAAGAGAGAGTTAGATATAACTCTTAGGGCCAAGGGATTCATGGGATGTGGGGAAAAAGCAGGAAATTGTCCCTAGTTTGTGCAGGATAGTGTTAATCTGTGGGTAATGGTCGACGTGGACTCGGTGGGCCAAAGGACCTGTTTCCGAGGTGTATCCCAAAACCTAAAAAAACTAAAAACAAAGAACTAATGTGAACGGCTGATCGATGGGCTGCGTGGACCCGGTGAGCCACAGGGTCTGTTTCCTTGCTGTATCCTCAAGCAATTGATTTCTATCCTCAAAAGATGTGAATGCACTGTAGAATTGGTGTGGGATCTGCACAGCAAACTGCAGCTCCAATGCATCCCCAGCGCAAATCCCCACCACCAGCTGTCTCACGCAGTCACAGGGAGAACGTGCAAACTCTACACACACAGACAATCCCCAACCGAGGTCAGGATCAAACCTGGGTCTCTGGGGCTGGGAGGCAGCAGATCTGCCAGCTGTGCCAATATGGTCCCGTTACTGGACAATGTATGAATCCAGACCCTGCCAGGGGGCCGTTCTGCCTCTCCAGAGACATGCTGTCACATAGCACTGAAACGGTCACATAACACGGACACAGAGTCACGCAGCACAGAACCACAGTCATACAACAGGGAAGCACAGTAATACAACACGGATACACAGTCATACAGCACGGAACCACAGTCATACAACACGGATACACAGTCATACAACACGGAACCACAGTCATACAACACGGATACACAGTCATACAACACTGAACCACAGTCATACAACACGGATACACAGTCATACAACATGGAACCACAGTCACACAACACGGAACCACAGTCATACAACACGGAACCACAGTCATACAACACGGATACACAGTCATACAACACGGAACCACAGTCATACAACATGGAACCACAGTCATACAACACGGGACCACAGTCATACAACACGGATACACAGTCATACAACACGGAACCACAGTCATACAACATGGAACCACAGTCATACAACATGGAACCACAGTCATACAACACGGGACCACAGTCATACAACACGGATACACAGTCATACAACACGGAAACAGTCACACAACACAGATACACAGTCATACAACACGGAACCACAGTCATACAACACGGAAACAGTCACACAACACGGATACACAGAGTCATACAACAGGGAAACACACAGTCATACAGCAAGGAATGATGGAATCATACAACACCGCAGGATGTCAGGGGTTATGTGGAGAAGGCAGGAGAATGGGGTTGGGATGGAGAGAAAGATCAGTCATGATTGAATGGCAATTTAGGCATGATGGGCCGAATGGCCTAATTCTGCTCCATGAACTTATGAAACAGACCCTTCAGCCCAACTCACCCAGACTCTATAGAATGGATGGAGACCCAGAGAGACCAGACTCCAATGACCAAAGTTGAATTGAAACCAGAGAGAGGTAAGGTGGTGGATTGTCACAGTCTGTGAGTCAATGGCGATCTATTCAAAGCCTTTGTAGACATCTGGTTGACAACAGAAAGGTTTGACACTTGAAGTCTTTTCCATAATTTATTCACATTTTTTCTTTACCGATTGAGTGCACAAAAAAAGCGAACGCAAGAAACGTCACTGGGGTCACGAGCACAGAATTGAACCGTTGAGGAGCAGAGGGCAAGTGTGGGGATGAACCGTCTCATTCTGAACATTTCCTCTGTTGAAGAATGGTTCCCACGGGGGCTCTGCCTGTCCCCGATACGTGATCTTATTCGGCGACTTGCCGGAACCCGTCACAGGTCGCCAAAAAATGTTAAAAGTGTTGAAAATCCAGCGGCGACCAGAAAAAGGACATGTCGCCCGAAAAAGGTGATGCCTGTTTGGCGGTGAGTAGTCGCCCAAAGACATTTTTCGGCGACTTGCTACGACCATGACGGGTGCGGGCAAGTCGCGAAAAAAAGCGCGTAAGTGGGTCTGGCCGTTAGTGGTAGGTAGACTGTTGTGTCCAACTCCCATTCACCAGGTAGAGAGGTACTACCTGTCAACTCGTGGGTAATAGTGTGTGGAGAAATGATACCCCCCCTCTGACTGGAGAAAGCAAACTTCGGCAAATATATTAACAGTTTTCTCTTGAGCTCTTTTCGTCATTCCTTTGATGGGAAGACTACACGGGGTCTTGGAAACATTGGGGCACAAAGCTGATCCAGAATCTGGAAGACCATTATTGGAATATGGGATTGGAGATGTTCAGGGGGAGGACGTTAGTAAGGAAAACAGCAAAAAGCACACACACAAAGTGCTGGAGTAACTCAGTGGATCAGGCAGCATCTCTGGGGAATGTGGATGGGTGACATTTTACTTCCTGAAACATCACCTATCCATGTTTTCCCGAGACGCTGCCTGACCCGCTGAGATAATCCAGCATTTTGTATCTTAGTATATCTTGGCATCATAGTGGGCCGAATGGCCTGTTCCTGTGCTGACCTGTTCTATGTTCCAAAGAGGACAGTTCTACCTATTTATTAAGTGCCCTTCTCTTTGTATCGAATCCCTCAGAACATTGTGCGGGCAATGATATACCATTGAAGTAGGCAATAGTTCCGTTTAGCTTAGAGAAACAGTGCGGAAACAGGACCACCGAGTCCGCACCGACCTGCGATCCCCGCACATTAACACAATCCTACACACACCACGGACAATTTCACATTTACAGCAAGCCAATTAACCTACAAACCTGTACGCCTTTGGAGTGTGGGGGGAAACGAAGATCTCGGAGAGAACCCACTTGGTCATGGGGAGAAGCTTACAAACTCCACACATACAAGACCCGTAGTCAGGATAAAACTAGGGTGTCTGGCACTGTAAGGCAGTAGGGCTACCGCCACCCACACGTATTCAGAATATAAATATACATCAGCTTGAGAACAACAAGCTCCCACAAGCTGATATTTAACCTGGTCAACAGCCGATTTAATGGAACATAGAGCACAGAGCAGTACAGCAGCAGGACAGGCCCTTTGGCCCATGATGTCCGTGCTGAACATGATGCCAAGACCATCACTTATCTATTGGCGCGTACCCATAATCCACATCCAAAAGTCTATTAAATGCCACTATAGTATCTGCCTCCACCTCGACAATAGACACTGAATTCTAGAGTAACTCAGCGGGCAGGCAGCATCTCTGGAGAGAAGGAATGGGTGGCGTTTCGGGTCGAGACGTTCCACGTTCTTCACCTCCATATCCGGCAACACGTTCCAGGGACATCACCCTTAGTGTAAAAAACTCGCCCCACACCTCCCCTTTAAACGCTTCCCCTCTCACCTTAAAATGGATGGATTTAACCCCTTTCCATTCGGGTTAGTGTTGTGCGACCTTATTGCATTCCCTCCGGAAGCACATGTTTTTTTAATATTTCACGTGAGTCATTTATTAACTTTATACAATTGGGAATATTTTGTGTGGGGGATTTCGGGCCTGACTGTTGCACAGGAGTGTAGGCTGAGATGTTAGTGTTACAATGAGGGGTCTGGAACTGGTGGGCTTAGTGGCAGGAGCAGGAGGGGCTGGCTTTCTGCACAGGTTTTATCTTTGTGTACAATGTTGGCAGTCTGCCCCAGTTACACAATATTGTGTGTCAGTTTTGTAGGTTTGTGTAAGTTGCCCCTAGTGTGCAGGGAGTGGGTGTAACAGTGTGGTAATATAGAACTAGTGTGAAGGGGTGATCGATGGTCAGCATGGACTCAGTGGGCCGAAGGGCCTGCTTCTGTGCTGTGCCTCTGGACAGTTGGGTCAGGTTGCAGCCAATGTGGGCGCGTTGGTTGGTGTGGACAGCAATGCGAGGGCAGGCCCCAAGGTCAACGGGTGGGTGTGGGGACACTGAACCAGTGTTGTCAGGGTCAGGGTCAGATGCAGGGGGACAGGAACAGGGTCAGGGTGGGGGGGCGTGGGTGGAACAGGAGGGAAGTGGGGGGGGAGGGAGGTTCTGGAGCAATAGAGGAATGGATTTCACTTTGGGGGGAAGATTTGAATATAAGGAGGGGACTGGAAGTGTGGCCTGGCATCGGGGGTGAGGGGTCAGGGTGGGTGAGGGTAGGGGGTCAGTGTGGGGTGAGGGGTCGGTGTGGGGGAGGGCTGAGGGTGGGGGAGGGGTGAGGGTGGGGGAGGGGTGAGGGGTCGGTGTGGGGGAGGGCTGAGGGTGGGGGAGGGGTGAGGGGTCAGTGTGGGGTGAGGGGTTGGTGTGGGGTGAGGGGTCAGTGTGGGGTGAGGGGTCAGTGTGGGGTGAGGGGTCAGTGTGGGGTGACGGCTGAGGGTGGG